>NW_023590689.1:1131631-1191391 GCF_014843425.1 Jatropha curcas
GTACAACATCATAATATAGATATATTCAGAATCCCTAGTCATGGCATATCAAATACAAACTCAAAATATCCATCTGGTGTATTATGCAAATTAACTTGAATTCATACAACTAGTTTCAATCTCTTAAATCACCTAAAATCACTTCTAATCACTTTCATCTTCACCAATCAGAATATGAACAAGCAAGCACCTCACTTCAAGTTCAATGGAATTCAAAAGAAATTTAATCCATGAGAAAAGAAGGAGGATTGAAGATAACTAAACCTTTATCTTAAGAATTACTTGAAAATTCCTTAGATTTCACCTCCTTTTTGTGATTTACTCAAAACCTGCCTTCCTCTTCTTCTTGAACGACTTGGCTGTAAAAGGGTGGCAAAATGCGTGGTTATTCCATCTCTTCATAATTAATATATTATAAACATTCATTAAAAATTCCTTCCAATGTCTTTAATGAAAATGCACTATAATCCTCCCCCTTTGTTTTCCTTCATCCGTTGGCACTCTAAGTCTTCTTTAATCACTTTACTTTAGTCCTATTTAGTTATCAACCAAGTGTATTTAATATTCTAACCCACTTAACGAAAGTTCCATACTCAAATTATAATTTTCATGGCTTTCCAGGTAAAAATCGTGCTTTCTCAAGAAGTATTCCTCTTTATACTCATTTTTTGATTCCTTTAATTCTTTCAAATTCATTTTGTATCACATTAATACATTTAATTAATATCACGTCCTCACTATTCTAGTGTTTCCCATTATTCTAAGTTTTCCTTTCATTCGATAACCTGAATTCATCGAAAAAGCTAGAATAGCAGAACACAAAGTATGAGGATATTACAGTAAATAATCTTATCGTTGCAACATATTTTTATTGAAAATCAAACTCGTTTTAGCACATGAACCAGTTTTTACAATTTTATTCCTTTCTTTGCTTAAATTGAATTATATATTATGGCCAATGTATAAATTCACTCTCTTATATACGTAAAACCTTATGCATTTCGTTATTTTATATCGATCTATTAAACACTGTTATTATAAATGTGCCTATTAAATACTTCAACTTGCAAACATATCTATTGAACACTCAATTTATAAAATTAGATCAAATAAATAATATTTGATAGTTAAAAAAAATTGAAATTTATTTCTAAGAATACTAAAAAAAAAAATGATATTCTGCAATAAAATCTAAGAATACCTAAAAAACTAGTTATTGCTATACATAGAGAAGTTTAATATTATGTTCCTCATAAATTTTCATAAATTCAAGAAGACATGATAAGTCTCTCTAGAAATTTAGGTACCATAAATTTGATAAATGAGAAGAAATCTATGGATTTGCGATTTAATATCTATTGAAAACTATTTCTCAAGCTACAGTAAAAGTTTAAAAAGATAAAAGCTTGAGGGAAAATACCTAGTAAAGTTAAGTACTCTCTTATTTCACAACGTTGGCTGCTTTTTCTTCAAATACACTAGTCATGTTCTTCTTGTAATTTCCTCGTCTTCTAGTGATGCGAGTCCCAATGGGACATTTCTTCTTATATTGTTGGTATTTCAATAAGAAATCAAGACTTTATAGTATAAGATTAAATTAATTTCTCTGGGAATTATCATATCCTAATATGTATAAATAATACAAATGAAGAAATGATATTTTTGCTTAATAAGTTTGTTGTATCAATTTTCTTGATAATTTATGTCTGCCAATCAGGCAGATATGCCCATTGTCTTATTCTAAGATTCATATACTTAAAACAAAACTATACAACTTACAACCAAGGACCATCCACAGGCTTCCTTATATTTTCTATTCCAAGCAAAAGGTAACAATAATCATAAGAGTGGAGACTTTTCTTTTGAAAAATTAATTTGATCTTTTAACCTTTGATTGTGAAGTGTATGTATTGTGGAGTATTTCAAAATTTAAGTGCTGCAAGCTATTTAATTCTTTTTCTCATAATAGTCAAAGGATATGTATAAAAAAAAAGCATAAATACACTGCCATATACATCATAACGGGGTACGGCACGGCCCTTTTAATATCATGTTTTTGACATTTTCTCTCTTGTTATAGTTATTTAATAAATAAATTTTCTTATTTTCAATGCCTAAATTAATCAAATGATAACTTTTAGTTTTAGATAGATTACGATTCACATCCAAATAAGCTGGAATCTGATAGTCAACATAAATTTAGAAAATATAATTTTAATTAGGCATGTAAGTGACATTAATCACTGCAAATATGAGAATACCAAATCTTAATCTTTTTCAGTGGTGCAACTTATTAGAACAATAAAATGTTTTTATACTATGGATTTTTTACATTCATGTTGAATCAACAATTGTAAAATATTACAGGTTGCTATAGTGATGTTAAATTTAAATCTCTATATTAGTATAGAATTCGACTGTATAGGTTTTTTTAATCTTTATTCTTTCTATTATATAAATAGCTATTTTAAGTTCTTTATCAGTTTGTGTCAATATATATAAATACCAATAAAACTTTGTTTAATTTTATTGTTGTTGTTAAATTTTTTGTTATTTTAGGATGAATCTTGAATATATCTATCATTATTGTTACAAATTATTTTTAATATGTTTTTGAATTAAATAGGTTAAAACCAAAATATCATAAGCAGGATAAGTTGAGCGTATATGGTGTCAACACGACGCCACTTAACCTGCTCATATATTAGCAGTTTACATTCTGTTTCATGTCACCTTTACTTAATTTTCGTTTGTTGTGTTGCATATAAGAAATTTGACACGATTGTTAAATGATTTATATTCTTATTATCCCTAATCATATACGCGATATTGGACGAATCTGTATTCAAACTTACAGCAACCTATTTTGACACCCATACAATACAATTACTAGTCCAATGAATATATTTTATACAAGTTATCCTAATTGCATAAGTTATATATCTTTGCCCTTAACAAAGTGAACATTTGGTTAGTTGGATTATTACCGATTTAACTATAATATTACCATTATCAATTGATTTTACATATTAACAAATTAAAATTACTAATCTGCCGATGAAGTTCTACTGTTTAGCGAATCGATTTACTAAATTGATCATTACGTTATAAGGATTGGCTTAAAAAAAACAATTTAAAACTGGCCGTTTTGAGTAAATTATTGAAATTTGAATTTTTCGGTATTTTTACTGAATAGTGTACCGTTTATCGAATTTTATCTAAATAAAGCTTACCGAAATTACATTACCATTACCAAACTATTTTTAGAATAACCTAGTGGACTCAGTAATCGGTAGTTTACCGAATTTCTTCACCCCTACACTTCAACTCAATTTGTCTCTCTTAATTAATCTGTAATTTATTGAAGTCCTTACAAATTCGGTTTGATTTAAGAAAACCACAGAAAATTGGTGCTAAAAGTATCTAAGATACTTTATTCATGGCGCCTAATTGTTAGTGGGAAAACTGCAATCCTATATTATATATTATATATAGTATATATATATATATATTATAATATAGTCAATTAATTGACAATTTTAATAAGCCCAAACCAGCCTTTTTTATTCATTAACAAATTTATAGGTTTAAGTCTTACCGAGTTGAATTTCAAATGCGCCAATAAATTTTTGAATGGGTCTTATTAACTGAGATCAGTTCGGGCGGAAAAAATCGAACAGATAGTTCGAAGCTGAACAGCTGATTTTACAACAACAATCGAAAATTGCAAGAAATGTGCTAAATTAGCTTGGTATGTGAGGGAGCATGGAGCTATAGTCTCAAGTCTTGTGGAAGATAGAATCGGCGGAAAAGCTATTAAAAGTCAAACTTGCCGGCTGTTGCTTAGGCAATAATATGCAGCCATCTGTGTTCATTGACAGTATCCAAGTGGTGAAATTTTGCCTGACGTCTACTTTTCTGGTTCCTAAGTGAGTACACCAGTATGCGCCAAAGGAGGAAGGATCCGAGAGTCAACGCGGAATATCATCACCCCAAAACCATTTTACCACACTCTTCCCTCTCTATTTGATTTGATGACATCTTCCTGCTACCCAATTTCAAATCATATTACGTTTTTTTTTTATATATTAATAACACCTCCATAAAGTCAGTCAAAGAAAGATCCATTCCATTATAATTTACACACCAAAATAAAAATTTAAAAGTTAGGACACCAAATTTATAATGTAATCATACCTTTAATAGGTGCTGTTTACTCGTTTATTTTGAGTTTTAAAGTCTATTTATTAATATATATTGTCTAACCGACTCTATATCTCATCTCAGGAACAAAACCAAATAAAACATAGAAACATTTTTGATCATTATTTCTATTTTTTTCCTGTTTATGACATAAATTCTTTATTCAATAAAAAATTTTACTAATTCCGTACTCTCATAATACTCAAACTAGCAAGCCAACAATAACGAGAACATCATCATTTACTGAGGAAATGTTTATGAAAAAATATAATTGTTTTCAAAGGCAAAACTAGGACAATTTATTTTGAAGAGCGAAGTTACATTTTGTTAAACCTTTTAAGCCCAAACTATAATTTTTATAAGAAAATTAAAAAAAAAAAATTTTTGGGTGTCCGCTGAGATTCCATTCGGCTTGCTTTCTCCTTGTTTCATTACGCATTATATTTATACATATTTAAAATATATTTTAATATTGAAAGATATTACTGAAATATCAAATTAGAAAAGTATCCACATCCGCTATGAAAATATAATATATATATATATATATATATAATATATAATATATATATAAATGGGATATACAAATATTAAATATAAATATTATAGGAATGTAATAAGTGAAAAATAAAGAATGAAGATTGTAATTTCATATTTAAGTTTAAGTAAATAGGTTTGCAATATTTTTAAGGATTATATTTAGTATTGAAAAATTGGCCCGTCCCATATCATATATGGTGTATAAAAATAAAAATTTGAAAAAGTACAATTGGATTTAAGAGAAAGAGAAAAATAAACTTCTTATTTTTATTTTAAATCACTTTGGATTGCTCAATTTTGGTAAAGATTTGTTATTTATTTGATATATTATGTATATTGCGATTTATTATTTTCTCAACATAGCATTTAAAGTAAAATCATATTTAATCGACTAATAAATGGTTTGATTAATAAAAATAGGACTGTATCTCTAAGTGATTTTTACTTATTAAAATACAACAAATTGAAATAAGATCAACATTATTAAAAACTTATTGAATTCTATGCTTAGCCTAAGCGATAAAAATCGATAAATTGTATATACATAAATTTTTTTTTTTGTCATTCCTTTTTTTTCTCATAATTAAAATCTATTGAAAAGGTAAATAAAATTTCTATGAAAAATTAAATTCATTTTTTTTGTCATTCTTTGTTTCTCATAATTAAATTATTCAAAGAAATGATAAATGAATTTTACAAAAAAATAAATTGGCATGGTGAATATTCCCACGATCCATTATTATTTTATATTTCTAAAAATAATAACTTACAGTTTTAGTAAATATAATTTATAAAAGATTATAAAATCTACAAATAAACTAGTTTCCAGAAGATTATAATTAGCAACATGAGTCTATTACATTACATAGTCCTTATGTCATAAATAAATTGACTATGAATACTTGAACAGTTGACCAATAGACAACAGGAAAAAAAAATCTCGTTTTCAAGAATCGGAAAAAATATACATAATACGTATAATAAAGATTACAATGATTGGCATTTTGAACAGTTACATCAGAGCTTCCTTCTTATTGACTCTTTTGGATTTCTTAATCTGAATACTAAGATTAATTAGAACCTATAATTAATCGCCCTCTTTAAGTGTAACCTTTCTATCTTTCTTTCTTTTAATCTTCTCATAAGCTCTCTCTCCCTCTCCTCTTCTTTTCATGCAAAAATGAAAGATGAAAAATTTTTCACAACCATAATCAACATGGTTTGCCATTTTGTTGCTTTATCTCTTTCTTTGTGTTCTTTTATAGCTTTCGTTATTATTTCTACTATAAAAACCCTGAAAAACCCCAAATTCCAAAAGAACCAAACCTGAAAATTCTTGTTAGGCCGTTATTTATATACATGTCAGTATCGTTCCTTCAGCATCAATGATCTTATTTCCCCAAACTGTACTTTTCTTATTAGAAAAATGGGATAGTATAACATGTGCTCCATCTAGCAAACTCTGTTGGTGTTTCATGTTACTGATAAGAATCTTGGGATTACAAGATATGACGCAACAAACCAATTGTCTTCTAGAAGTAATTATTTCGCACACTAGAATGGAGAATATATTGTTTAACGAATATCTTCTTCTCATCATCTGCCAATTTTCGTACCTTATTATGCCGGTCTTGACGTTGGTCGCTTACTTGTTGGTATTATAACTCCTTTTAAAGATGCATTAGGTGTTATGTTGCCAAAATGGCTATCAGAACAAACCTGAATGGAAAAGTAATGTACGGGTAGAATCATTTGTTGTTCAGGAAAATAGCTTTCATTTCAAAACATTAACAATGAAAATTGGTTGGGGTAAATAAGTTTATGTTTACCTGAACATGAAACATTGACAATGTTAACAATCTGAGACTTAGTCATGGACAAATGATTGCAATACCTAATCCAAACTCATTTTTTCACCCATCAAAGTATTCATGAGTTAGTTGAATGGCCAAAGTAAGAATACGAGGACGAAGAAGGCGATATTTGTTCTCATTTGCAGCGTTCCAAGCCTTTCCTACGAGACCGATTCGAAATGAGATTAATTCAACAAGTTAGCTTCAAAAAGTTTATGCATATGGTTGGATTTGTAATTCTAAACCTAACAATGTCGTAGTCCAATTGAAGTGATGAATGTGTTTCAAGAATTTCCAGTTTTTGCCTTCAGCCACCTGGATTCTTCATACAGAAGATCAGCTTTATGCTATTGTGCAGGGTGTTATTCCGAGTTTTTTCCATCCAATCTCTGCGTGATTGCAATACTTGGTATTTCCCAAGAATATTAGTAATATCGTAGTTTATACCCAAAATCTGTGAAACATAGGGTAATATTAGTATTAATGGAGACTTGCTTCAATTTTCTCAAAATAGAATAATGGAAATGAGACAAGAGTCTTTAAAGCTGATCCAAAGATTATTATATATAATCGAAGAAAAGATATGAAGGTGAGATCCATGAAGATGCATTTACATAGCAGCTTGTAAGAGTTCTTGAGAGGAATTAATTAAAGTGAGAAAAAGAATTAAGAAGGACAAGGATCTAGCATTTGTTGTTCTCAAGAAATAGTTGGAAAGGCTAAATTTCATGACAGAACAAGACTGTTTGGATGATTCTTGGGTGACTTGCAAGGATTAGTTATGTAGAGTAGTTTATTATTTATAAATAGGTATCTATTGTTTATTTATTTTTTATTTTTTTTATCTCTTCTGTGGCAAATTATTTATTAATATTTGCGTCAAACTCGTCTAATAAATATATTCATGAACTAACCAATTAAAATAGAGATTTTTTAAAAAATTATTTCAAGTTATCCTTCTTATCGCCGGTGGAATAGATGAAATATATTTCGTGTTTCAACAAAAAAATTATTTTTTGATTTATTGATCCACCAGTGAATTCATTAGAGCCATTCTAGAAATCCACTTGACAAATATTACCGATTCCTATACGTGATGAAGCCACCAACATTTCTTACCTAAGAAAAAGTGTTACAATTTGATAAGTTATTATAAATATCTTTGTTTATTTGGTTTACGGATAGGCCTATTGTAATGGAAGTAAGTGATCTTATAAAATATAGATGGCATCAGTAAACTTAACTTCATTTTGTTTACTTGGTATTTTAAAGTTGGCTTAATCACATCGATTTGACCCTAGATTTTGTTTGGTATTGCAATTTCACTTTATTTTTGATTTTTATGTCAATATTACCATGAATTTGATCTTCTTTTATAATAACATCCTTAAATGCGCATTACAAATTAATGCACAATAAAAAGAATATTGAATGCCAAATTAACTCTTAACTTTAGGATTAACCTTAATTCCAAGCTTTATTAACTTATAAATTTATTAAGTATGTAATTTATTTGTCTTGTAAAATATATATTATTATATATATATTCCATTCTATAGTATCACTATAATAATTTTATATTCTTAGTTTAATAAAAAAGTCAATTTATAATTTTTAAGTAGTTTATGAGTTAAAATAAATTTTTTAGTAGTTTGTTTTTTAGATTATATATAATTATTTCAAAAAATTTAAATTAAAAATCAAACAGTAGATAATATTTAAGCTTATTTAATAGAATACTCTTTTTTTTAAAAAAAAAAAAGAAGTGTATATCAATAATGCTATTATTTATACTTATTACAATTAAATAAATAATTTAAAAAATATTCAAAAACAGTAAAATAATTTCCTTAATTAATCCAAGTTTCCCCATTTTACATAATGTATAAATTAATCCAAGACTAAAGTTAAGAGTGAACCCCATATAATATTTTTTTTTTTTTTTTTTGTGTGGCCATTTCAATTCTAATATATTCAGGTGCTATTGCAATAGAATTCAAAGTTTACAATGAAATTGAAAATAAAGTTAAATTTGAAGTGAAAATGCCGTAATAAAAAAAAGTTCAAGGGTGAAAAAATAACATTAGGGCTATTTTAAAATATAAAAACAATTCTCTTAATAAAAAATAAACAAAAATTTATATGTTTTTATCAAATAAATTTGGCTAGATATAAAAATACCAAACAGTATATCTTCCAATTTACTTCCATTTTGATCATTTTTGTCAATATTTATCTTAATTTGGACCTTTATAGCATAGTCTCCCTCATGATTACAATTGCAAATAAAAAAATACTCTATCTTTTTTTAAGTATGGTATTTGTTGTTGAATTAAATAAAAATTAATTATAAAATATAATCACATTTCGCTTGAATATTTTAAATCATATTAAAGCTATACATTTTAAAATTTTAAAATGAATTTAAACATGCAATTAAAATACTAAATAAAGTTAATTTTTTATTTAAATAAAAATAATTTGGCTATATTATCAATTCAAAAAGATTACAAGCATTAGATTTTTTTATCTTAACGTAGATGGATAATTGAAATATATTTATTTAATTAATTTTTTTTTTAATGTAACCACCGTACCATGGGCAAACTAAATTCAAGCACGGAACTTAGTCGCATTTTAGTCTCTTCTCCCGTGCAAATGTGTTTAGCTGGGGTTCGAACGCTAAAGCTCTTCTACGTCAGTCTAGTACCAATGGCAGTCACAATTCCTAGTTTGTTATTATTATAATTTATATGCCATGATTTGGGAATTCTTCTGTTAAGAAACAAAATTTATTTATTAAATTATTAATATACATTATTTTAAAAAATTAACGAAACTTTAAATTTCAAACATTAATTGAAAGTAGTTAATGGAAATTTATTTCAAATTATATTAGATGACATGATAAAAATTTAAAAATTGAGTAAAATATTTTTTAGGAAAATTTTATCTTTATGCAGATTGAATTGTTATTGCTATAAAGATTTAAAATGGAGTAAAATTAATATAAACTGTCAAAAGTATGGTGAAAAATTGTAAAACTCCTAAAGTTCGGAGGGATTTTGAATATATATGCCTAATCTTAAGAAATAATTTTAAGTTTAGAAAATATCAAAACTTTTCATTAATTTTTTTTCTGGTTTCACCGTAAGAACTTTCTTTGTTAGTCTAAATTACAGAGGATTTGTCAAAACTTTTGCTTCTTGAATACGACTTAGAGCAAAAATCTAATAAGGATTAGCAAATTATTCACATTAAAAAATGTCTAAATTAATGCAGTAACCCTTCTATTTAAAGTATGAAGAAAGGAAAGGGGAAGAAAGATCAGACTCACTGTACACCTGTCTTGTGGCCTATCTTGAGAGATATCTCAATTTAGCAAAAATCATTGGTTCTGAAAACCCCAAAAAATACGCCATAGCCCGGTCTGGGTTGGACATTAAAATGACAAAATTAAAAAACCGGTAAACCAACTAAAATCATCAAATCGACCGTATTTATTGGCAGTCGATTCACAAATAACAATACACTCCAACGCTTTCAAAACTGCAGTTAATAAGAAACAAAAGGAATCGGAGGAATAGAATCGGAAATTATTGAAGAAAGGATTGATATTCTTCTGGGTGTCTTGGGTTGATCATATTCTAGTGGTCTTTGGATTATGAATTTTTGTTAGAATTTCCTTCTCACTATCTTATTCTATTGTTCTATTGTTAGGGAAAAGATTGAGGTTCTTTAAAGAGAGTATGGAGATATGAATTTTGAGAAGTTGCAGTAGAATTCCTCTTGACTGAGTAACGACGACGGAGCAGGCGCGGCAGAGCGTCAGGTGCAACGCCAAAAGTTAAATGATTCCCATCTGGTCACATAAACCTACTTTTAACTTTCTTCCTTTTTTTTTTTTTTTTTTTCCTTTGAGAAGGGTACTTTTTTAACTTATTTAAACTTTATTTTTTATTTTAAAAATTTATTCTTTAGCTTATTTGACTTAATTTTCATTAAAATATCCTTTTAAGATTTAAACTTTTAGCTTATTTCTATTTAATTTAAATTTTTATTTAAAATTATTTTTTTAAAGAGAAAATTATTTTTATTTAAAATTATTTTGTATTACATTATCTAGCTAATATTTTTCATATATTTTTTTATAAATGAAAATAAAAATTGTAATATAATAAAAATAAAAAATTGTAATATAATAAAATAAAAGAGACTTTATTAATTGAAATTTTATATTTGTCTTAAAAAATTATATGTTAATTATTAAATCCTCCTTTATAAAATTATTTGTATTTAGCAAAATTTAATATTTTAATTATATTTTAAATAATATCTCAAATATTATATAAAAATTCATGCCACAGTATTGAATCCAATTTCAAATCTTTCAATTTATTAAATTCTTGTCGTACCGATGATTTGACCGGTCCAATTCTATAAAATATCAAACAAAATGAATAAATTGAATAACAACAAAATAATTTCATCCCTCTTTTCCCCATTTTACTCTTTCTCATTTTCTATTTTTCAGCGTTGTTTTTTCTCAAAAAAATTAATTATATTATATTAAGCGTTATAAGTCGATGAGGCATAATAGAAACTATATTAAATATTTGTATTATCTTTTTCCAATAAATTAATTATTTTTAAAAATATCCTACAAAACAACTCCATACAAATTCTTTCCTAGACATAAAAATATTGTAACTCAAATGAAATTGCATATATTAAGCTTATGCATTTCTAATAATGTATTGTAAACTTTATCATTTGAAACGTATACTGTACCAATCGAAAATTTAATACTATTCATAAGTTATTAATTAATGAATTTACACATTTGTAAACAACCTTAGAAGTTAGAAAAAAATACGTATTAATTATTTCAAACAAAGATTCATTTATAGCGATAGATCGACTGCTGTACACTAACCATGACCAATTGCGCAACCATGAATCCAATTCGCAATTGCCGCTCGCTTACCATAAAACGCAAACCCACCGTATTTTTCTATTGCTTCACAGCAAAGCTGAGAATGGTCATCTGATTTTTTCTTAATTAGATTACATATACCAGTAGATATTTATTTTTAAAAATACTTAACCGAGGTGCATGCCCATTTATGGAACAAATAAATAAATTAAAATTTCTTAAGGTTCTTGATTTTATTTTTTCTTTCATAGTGTAAGTTAGTTGATATATCATCGTATCCAAAAAAATCTCATTTGATTTAATCCGCAAATAGAATTATAAACCCAGTCTATTATAAATTGTCCTACTTATTTTCACCTATAAATCATTTAAAGAAACCGCCAAATTCTTGTGAATAATTTTTAATTATACCCTAAACCACTTTTTTCGTCCTAATATCTTGAACTTCACCTTTGTACAATAGCACGTATAATTTATAAATTATACCCGTTAATGGGATAAAATATTATTTCAGGATCACGCTCTTTCTAATGGTTATGTTAACCAACACTTATCATTTAACATTTCTGCCCAAATCAGACTTTTATATGCCACCATTTACTATTATAAATAAATAAATAAATATTTATATTATTCATACTTAAATTTAAATAAAAAATAATTTATTCATCTTAAAAATAAGAATATCAATGAGCTTTGTTCAACCAACATAAAGAGATATAGTTCCAATGAAAATAATATTCTTGTTATTAATTGAACAATTTGAACTTAGGGTGATATTATAATTAGAAATTGAAGTTCAAAGATACTAAGAACAAAATTAAGATTTTAAGAGTCAATTAAACTATCCGGCAAATTTGGAATTTTTTAAATGATTTAGCCTTTTATTTTCTTTCAAGTCTTCATACCAAGTGGAACTTCAAAACCGACATAAATACAAAAGAGAGCAGAGGAAATAATCCATGGTGAAGCATGCTTCTTTATGTTGCGTTTCCATGAAGATAGTGGTGGCAGTGTCAGATACCTTGTATGTAGCCACATCCTCGCGTATCTTTCACCTTTAACGCATCAGCAGAAGAATGATCAAGTTCAGCCATGTCTTCTGGCGTGAGTTTCACGAGACAAAGCGTCCACATTCTGGTTGAATTCTCTTCTTGGTAAGTTTCCGGGAAATCGAATACTATCCTCCTTGTGATGGACCGCAGCCAGTGCTATGTGATGGGTACATTTTTTCTAGCGCAATTTCACTAACACGCTCGAAAGGTTTTTTATTTGTCCAGATTTTCAGCTTGGAATCTAGCGGCAGTAACACTGTAACAGATAGAAATAATACTCATTTCAATTCAACAGCCAAAACCAACTTGCAAATAAAGAAATCATCATCGTTAACGAAGTACTCGAATAATTCTGAAACATAAGAATGCCTCTTCCTACTTGGAGGCATTAACATAGCATAAAGATCAATTGTCATAAATACAGCAAAGTAGGTGAGAGTGAGCATTCCAAAAAGTCCAGATGTTTATGTAGGTTCCTATTCACAGCGTGGTTGTTGCTATTCTTAGCTGATTCTATACCAAACTGAAAACCTTAGCATTTTAAACTAGTGCAAGAAATATAGTGTTCTACAACGAGCTCCACTTAAGGGAAAAGTGACAAATGACATTTCAAGTCATACCGAATTTAAATGTAAATCACTGCAAAGGAAGAAGGTTCAAGCAAAAACAATAGGCATCACAAGACTAGTAGATGTGGACTAAGTTAATGCTCTTATGTTTTCTATGTTAAATATGCCTTCTTCGTGAAATTACAAGCATGTCACCACAATGAGGAATTATTTAAAAATTAAAAAGATTTGAGCTTGAAATGTGGATTTTCATGAAGGTCTGACAACATAAATCTAGAAATATTGCAAGCTCACAAGTGTTTTATGTTATGTTTGAAAACAATACAACATTGATGAGTGAATTTCTGCAATCAAAATGGATTAAATAACAAACAAAGGGATTAATTATGGAGGAACTGCAAACTATAAATGGGATATGTTATATATCTAATAAATCATTGACATTTGGACTCTTTTCTAATTCAATGCTATCCCTTTCAATTTAATCAAATATAAAACATAATTGTTATGGAATTAGTCTTCACAACTGCTGGTTAATTTGAATATAATTACGAACAGCAAATAAAATAATGAATAATGAATAAAAATCACAAAGTTAATTCCATGAGATTATTGACTTTCAAAGGCATGTATCTGATCCATATGCAGACCATTGTTGAACATGATAGAAGGAAAATGTGAAGAATACATTTCAGTCATTCATATTCCTGAATCAGTTCCAACTCAGATGGTTGATGCAAGGACACATCCATATACCCAATACACAAAATATTACTCAAAAATCACAAGTAATAATATTTAAGTAAATATTTCCCAACTTTCTAAGTCATCCTCTTTCAATGTTTCAAACCAACTTACGGCAGCCTGACGAAAAAAGGAATCCGTCCCAGAGGGCTGTAATTGCATAACGATATACCAATACAAGCTCTCAGAATATTAAAGACAAAGTTAAAATTCAAGATACATGTACTTGAATAATCATCCTATTTTTCCATTATTCTGAATTCCAAAAACAAATAATATTTCTCATTGACATGCACCGTGCAGTTGGAACAATATCTTCCTCCCTACATGCTCATGGACATAAGGACCACTCCAACTGCACAGCCTGTTATTGGTGACAGCATAGCTGTTTCTGATTGTTGAGCACAAGCCTAGAGACCTATAACTTTTATTTACCCTCTCAACTCAGTTCTTGATTCCCCCACCTGCAAAGTAAAAAGAACAAACAATAACAATTCAAGAGTGCTTATAACTAGACATTTTTACAAGCAATTCAATGCAAAACAACATACATAATTAACGAATTCCGGTTGCGAACAATTAATAAGAACTTAGAATTGCTTATCATGGTTACTTGTTCACTAACCCAAATTCAGAGAATCAAATATGGAATGGCCACTCAACTCAAATGTTGGTTCCATCAGGAATTGGAATTAAACTCCTCTGGTATGTACGGCTCTAGTTTTCTTTATCCATAAATTCAAACTCAATTTTTTAGAAGTATTTAAATAAATAGTAAATCATTATACTGTTCTTAGGGAAAAAAAAAAACGTCATTATACCATTATTTAAAAACTTTTGATTTATTTTAAAGTTATCAAAAAAATTCATACAAAATTACAATTTTTTTACTATAAAAACCATAACACAATACTTTTGCTAACAAGAATTGACCCATCAGTTTGGAAAAACCAGTTACACATAACTGTAATCTTTAAAAAGAAAAAAAAAAAAAAAAAAAAAAAGAAAAAAAAAAAAAAAAAAAAAAAAAAAAAAAAACAGGAGGAAGAGAAAAGAGAAGTCAAACCGTGACATTCAAATAGGAATTGGAGTATCAATGCGATGCTGTAATAAAATCAAATACATCTAACATCGAGCCGCCTCAAAGCTATCCTCACAAGAGCCCTCGACATGAAGCCGGAATCACCTCGAATCTCCCTCTTTCCGCCTTAAAGTGTATTGCCAATTTGGTTGGCCCAGTTCCCACCTCTCTCTCTGATCCCTCCTTTCAAGCCGAGTTAAATTCAAAAAGTCAATATCATGTCATTACTAATTTCCATAAACTTTTATTCAAAACATTACAAAAATTATAAAAATCAAAAATACATAAAATTACAACAAAATTTTAAACTTAAGCGAAAGAAAGAATGAAACCTTGCAGAAGAATTTCGTGGTGTGCCAGTCCATAAACATCGAGGTATCGAGGAAGATGACGCCTGTGATTATGGCATGTGGATGAGACGATCATGTCTGGTTCTAGCTTGGAAGCCGTTAGAAGGCGGACTCGCTCATACAACCATCCCTTGAGCTGATACCTCTGCCCTTTTGCGATGCCTGCCTTTATTCCTCTTCACTATTGTCCCTGCCATTTTTCAGTTCAAGTTCTAACACCCAAGCTCTCTGTTACAAGAAAGCAACAAGAAGTGTTCTATAAATAATCTGTTCGCTGCACACTTAGGACCTCCGTTCTATTATAATACATTATTTATTATTTGCTTTTCTGGAAATAACCGTGCTGACTATGGCTGACGAAAAAATGCTAAAAATGACAAAAATAGCTACATTTGCATTGTGTCTTCACAACTTACTTGGCAACCCTAATGAAAGAAATTTTAATGTGAAAATCACAAAACAAAAACAAAAACACACATTAATATTGCTTTTAGCCCCCTTCAATCCTTAAATTTCATAGTTCTTTGTCCCATGGTTGCATGAAGCTCAAGTTTTTATAAAATATTATGGATAAATAAAAGTTGCAGTGAAAGCATTTAAATTCAGTTCAAAAATTTGAAAAAAAAAAATTTAATTTGATCTGAAACGTACCTGATCACTCTTTATTTTCCAAAAACTTTTCATTAAATTAATAAACCCAACTCGTGCGTAGGAAAATTTATTGATTAGTTTTTAAATCACATCAAAATTGTATCCTTGTTTAAACACGCACCATCTAAAAACCATAATTTTGCTTGAAAACATCAAAAATCATAGCAAAACAAGATTCTTGGTGCTTAATTCGAACCAAACCACCCACAAATCCCTTTCTAGAAATTGTCCCTCTTTCTTCGATTCCAGCGCTGGCCCCGTTATCCCCTACTGTCTGCGTTTTTTCCAGTCGACCGGCGCACCCACCTGCAACCACCAGCACACTCCACCACCACCTCCTCCCCTTTCTTCTCTTCTTCTTCTTCTTCTTTCCTCCTTCACCCGCGTTCTGCGCATTTTCTCCCTGTGCGAAAGGGTCAGAGCTCGCGTCAGTAGTCCGCGCCACCCCACCGCTCGCATCGCTCGCCACGCCGGGCACTCATGCTAAGCTACTATCGTCGCCACAAGCTTGCCATTCCGCCCCATCTCTCCGTTCGAACCCAGAGCGGAGACGTAAGTAGCCTAAGAGAGACTATGCCATTCGGCGTACCCACCTGCTCCACCACCAAGATCGCACCATCGCCTCGGATCTTGGTCGCGCCACAGCCTCGCCGTTGCTCCCAGCTCTGTCTCCGCCCTCCAGGATCAGGGCTCAGACAGCCTCTGTCCGCCACCGCCAGCAGGTGTCTTCTTCCTCTATTCATGTTCAGTCGCGCCTCGCCTTGGTCACAGATTTCAGTTCCGCTCTCCACGATCTTTCCACCCGCTTCGACCACCACCGCTTGACCTAAGTCGCGTTTCATTTTGGCTTCAGTTCCGTGAGCACAAGCTAACCTGTTTGTCGACTCAGCCGCCACCTGCTCTCATCTGCTCTTCGTTCCGGGCACCGCGTATGCTCTATTTCCGGTCAAACAATTCGCAAACATATATTTGGTATATAAATTAAACTTTTGGACTATTTTTAGAATTGTTTTTATATTTGTGTTAGCTAAATTTATTGCGTGTATATTTAGCATATATTTTCATTTTGTGTTGGATTTTTACATTAAAAACCTTATTGATTAATTAGACTTATTTCAATAGAATTAAACAGTGTGGAGATTCAAGGTAAGTCTAAATGTAATGTTATTTAAATTATTAATTTTGCTGTTGTGGGGAGTTGATGATGAAGGAGGATAGAATTTGATTTAATTGATTTGCTCCGACGGTAACTTCATGCCTATGTGCCGATAGATTTTGACACATTGATTAAATTGGGTTGATATTTTTAGCATGTGGATTTAGTTTATTTATTAAGCCGAGAGTTCATCTTACCGAAATTTCCGTTATGAAATTAGTTTTAATTAAGAAAATATAGATATAAGATCAACTTCTTTGACCTTTAATTTCATATAAGTCTTTTATTTCGTCTAATACAAAATTTTTCTTTATTTAACTTTATATTCTTTAAACTCTTAACTCATATGTTCTGGGACCATCTTATTGCATCCACATTCAACCTCCGGTCAAACAGAGTTAGAACTCAGTCTTCCGTTACTATCTTAGTAAATAATAAAATAACTTTACAACTTATTCGAAGTATTGCATTTTGTCATAGCATTTATGTTTATGACCGTGTATAAAATATATATATAATATTTATATTATTATATATAATTATTTTAATTAACATCAGTATATCTTATATGGATTATTTTTTTTTTTTTGTATAAATTTATAAAGTTATGTTACTTATAGTATTATTACTGTTGCTTGCATTGAGGCATGAATTTGTTATATTGTAACGTATGAATTGCTTGCTTGATTACTTGTGTTGAATTATTTTCCTGTGTAGTGTGGATATTGGGATGATGGTATCTACCATGAGGATTGTGGGGCGTGTTATCTGAGATCGTTGGCTCAATATGGAGTAATGGTCCCACCCTCCACCGTGCACCTATGGATATGATTTTGGATTATATGTTAGTAAAACCACTTTATGGATGGTCTCTTATTGGGCACACCGTTAATAATCATAGATTTTTTGCATCCTGAATGGATATGATTTTTGGATGATGATGAAACTACAGTGTGGATCTCTTTTATTGGGCGTAGTCCTGATTAATCTGGAATGGATTCGTAGCCCACAGCGTGCCTTCCTGTTTGTGTCGCCTGTATGAATCTAGAACTTTTGACGGGATACGACCGCTGTTTATGCCTCCTTTGTAATGAAAAAAGAATAAAGTAAAATGAAATCTACAACATTATGATGTGAGTGTCTGACTGGTCAAGTTAGGATTAGACCTGGGTTCGGCCATGGTAAGCGTTTGGGGAGCGGCTTTCTTCTGGTGCATCACTGTATGAGAGGCTAAGCCATATGTGAGTGTACGGCTCGTTGGTTTTAGGTGACGCCCCTGGACTTAATTTCCACGCTTGATTATATTGAAACTGACTTCATACTTATGGGTGTTCTTTTTGTGCCATATGATAGATTGAGGATGCTCACTAGAATGTTAGGGTTGCATTATGCTTGTGAATTGGTGTTTTTGTATTTGTGTTGTGTATGTATTTATTATATATCTTCTACTGTAGTTGCAAAACTCTCCGCCGCTCTCTTTCTCAAACTTCTCTTTTGGTAATAGAAGCTTCTGATACAGACCTGTCAAAACTCTGCAATTTCCTCATAGAGCTACAATATAAATTGTTATAACTTTTTTTTATTATTTAATTATTAGCCAATTTTTATTAAATGATGTTATACTGTTCTACTCTTACATTTATTGTGAACGTCCTGCGGTTGTAGATGTGTATTTTGTTATTGGTATTGATCTAATTGTTTGAATAAAGTGCATTGGTGATACTGGTTAGCTTTATTTATCGAATATGACGTTTTATTATGTGGATTACGCCCCTCGATTTAAATTTGTATGTCAATGATAATTTGTAACTGAGCTCATTGATTGTGAAGATTAGTTGTTATATTATACATTGTATCCCTAATCTTATATGGGCTTACCGTGTTCCTAATAATTTATTTGTGGTATGCACATGTTTATATGGGCTTACCGTTCCTAATAATTTATGTGGTATGCATGAGTTGAAAGATAGGTTTACTATGGGTCTCGGAAACCTTATACTTACCTGAGCCCTAGTACCGGTCCGGCCCACGGATTTGGATAGTGACATTTTCACATGAGAATCATGCTATAAATGATGCTCTAAGCAATCAAGGAGTAAACATCAAATAACTTTTTTTTATTTTTGTAATATCACTGAGCACAATCACCAAACTCATTATTGAACCATTTGATTAAGCAACACTATTCTCATGGCCAAGTGCATAAATATACATATATACTTTATAAAAAAAAATTTTATGGCATCTTAAACTTTGCGAGTGACTTATCATATCTCTGAAATTTCAAATTTTGCTAATTTTGTATCTCTTTCTATACAAATAATAATATTTTTTTGGTATTTTTGATATTTATGTGCAAGATATTCACTTAATATGTGATTAGTATAATTTTTAGAACAATAATTTTCATATTTTTCAACTATCTAATAAATATTTAATTGATCTAATTTTAGAAGTTTGAGTATTCAATAGAATAAATTTAGAAGTGATACTTCAATAGAATAAAGTTTGCCAAAATAATTTTCATATTTTTCAACTATCTAATAAATATTTAATTGATCTAATTTTAGAAGTTTGAGTATTCAATAGAATAAATTTTGCAAGTTGAAGTATTTAATTGATACAATTTTATAAATTAAAATGTTCAATAGATCAAAGTAAAAGCTGAGAGTATTATAAAATTTTTTACGTAAAGTACAATGATAAATTTATGATTGGACGGTGTTCTCAATGTTCACAAAAGCCAAACCCAAAACAAAAGGTATCATGCAAATCAAGATCCCAAAACAGACAACTCAAAACCTAATAAGTAATTAATAATGTCTTAGTAAGTAATTAAAATTTATAATAAGCTCATAAGCAATATAACCTATATAAAGAAATAGTCAAATAGATGTATAGATAAAAAGAAAGAAGACAGAGAGACATGCCTCATACAGGTAACTACAACTGCTAAGAGCTTTTATTGTTACATTCGGTAGATTAATTATCATTTTTTGGTTTAGAACTTTGACTTCTATTGGTATTTTGTGGTGTCAGGGTGTTTGGGTTTGGTTGTGGACAAGGAGAACAGGAAAATTAGATGTTGCAGTTTCGGTTTAAACTCCATTTGCTATTATAAATCAATTTTAAAAATGAAATTTATTTATAAATAAATTCTCACGTTTATTATAATCAATTTAAAACATATAATTTAATCAAGTTTTCACATAATTATGTATTGAATAAATTTATAATTGAAAATTCATTTACTTTTGTTTTCTAAAATATACTTGAAATAATAATTTCAAAAAAATTAATAATGAATGTCAATTATATTTATGTTATGCTATATAATTTTTTATATTTTATTACTTGAAATAATAATTTCAAAAAAATTAATAATGAATGTCAATTATATTTATGTTATGCTATATAATTTTTTATATTTTATTAAAATAAATATATAAAAATATTTCATTTAATTTAGTGAATGTATATTTAACCCATATCTCTCTCATCAAAAGTAAAAAACAATGGGTTTGCTCAAGGTTGATAAAAAAAAGAAGTTAAATAAGTAAAAAATTTGAAAATTTGACTTTGCAGAATGAGACTTGTAGTTTTGTCATAAAAAATTAGATTGCTAAGTTTTGTGGAATTCATTTGAGAAATTACCTATTTTTGTGGAATTTGGTGCGATTAACAATTTACAGAATTGAATTCCCAGAATTAAAATCTATATACTTTTTTTTTTCATTCCAAACACAAAAATATTAATTTCTAAATGAATTTCACAAAATAGTAAAAAGATAGTAGTTATATTAGGTCGATTGTTACTTAAGTCTTCAAACATTGACCCCCTTTTGACTGCAATCTGATTCGAAGTTAAACTCTTATTTCTCTTTGACAGATCTTTTTTCGTAAATGCACGAAATCGCAACAAGTAATGAAAAATGAATAGAATATCGTCCCACGAAAATTGTATACCAAGTACAAAAAATGTGGTAACCTACTATTATTTAAAAAATTAAATTAAGTTAAATTAAAAGAGAATAAAAAGAAATCAAGCAAGACAATTTAGTGAAAAGAAATCAAGGATTAAAAGCTGTTAGGGATTTTGATTTCACTTAATTCTGTTCAATTTATTTTATTAGTTTGATAATCAATTTTAATTGTTCAAGTAGGAGAAACAACCATAAAATCACTAACAAGCTCTCCCAATGTATTGTTATCTATTTTAACCGGGTCTGATTACCTATCTTCTAATAGCACAATCAAACATGAATTAAATCATTAAGTTTTATAGTTTGTTTATGAATTCATAACATAAGGTTGTTAACTCATGAAAACCTCTCATGACTCAAACTATATAGCTTCTGCATCAAGTTATTATTCTCATGTAATTTATTACATTTGTCATAAAAAAAACCCTTCTCCCGATAGTGATTATTGAAATAAATCAATTCATGGGAGAAACTCTGTCTGGGAGCATTAAGTTCAATAATAAGTTATATCATGAACAAGGAAAAGCAAATCTAATATTATAAAAACTCCTGCTCTGGGGGGAGCTACTTAAATTCAATAATAAGTTATAATCATGAAACAAGGAAAGCAAAAAATTTTCTAATAAATCATGAACAAGGAAAAGCAAATCTAATATTATAAATTGGAATCGAAATTATGCTACATCAAATCCCTAGTATGAGAGTTTAGTTCGACATAGTAATTAAATAAAACTCAATTAAACTTATAAATAATCCCATAATTAATAATAAACAAAAAGAGAGTTTAGAAATAAAAACTAGTCAACGATTGGCTTGAGCAGTTTGATTGGCTTGAGCAGTTTCTTTGAATCTTGACATCAACTTGAATACTTAAAGTTTTAAAGAGAGAGAAAATTATCTAGAAAACAATAGAACCAGAGATGGTATACAATGAATGGATTAGACCCCCGATGCAGACATAATTAGCAGGTTAAAGAGTGATTTGTCAAAAGCATTTGACATGAAGGATTTGGGATCGGCAAGACAAATTCTCGAAATGGAAATTATTCGAGATAGAAAGTCCTGCAAGTTATGGTTATCACAGGAAAAATATATTGAACGAGTTCTAGAGAGGTTCAATATGAAGAATGCCAAACCAGTTAGCACTCCGCTTGCCGCTCACTTCAAAGTAGCACTCCGCTTTGACCGCTTTCACGTTCAAGGTTGAGTAAAGAAGATTCGCTACCCCCATCAAACAGAGAAAGGAAACACTCCGCTTGCCGCTCACTTCAAGTTGAGTAAGAAATCCTACCCATCAACAGAGAAAGAAAAAGGAGATATGTCAAATGTTCCATATTCTTAAGCGGTCGGAAATTTGATGTACACAATGGTCTGTACGAGACCAGATATCACTCATGTAATTGGCATTGTGAGCCGATTTCTATCAAATTCCCAGAAGACACATTGGGAAGCAGTGAAGTGGATTTTCAGATACCTGAGAGGAACTTCAAAGTTATGTCTAACTTTTGGAGGTGAAAAGCCTACACTTGTTGGTTACACAGATGCAGATATGGCCGATGATCTTGATGAAAGAAAATCTAAATCAGGATACCTATTTACATTCTCAGGGGGAGCTATTTCATGGCAGTGAAGATTATAAAAATATGTTTCGTTATCAACAACCGAAGCAGAGTACGTTGCAGCAACGGAAGCATGAAAGGAAATGCTTTGGTTGAAACAATTCTTTTAACAATTGAGCGTGCAGTAGGAAGAATATATAGTTTATTGTGATAGTCAAAGTGTGTTAGACTTGAGCAAAAATTCTATGTATCATGCACGGATGAAGCACATTAATGTAAGATATCATTGGCTTAGATTTGCCATTGAAGAGAAGTAGTTCCAATTACGAAAGATTCACACAAATAGAAATGCTGCGGATATTTTGACAAAGGTCGTTCCAAAAGAGAAGTTCGAACTGTGTGTCAAAGCAGCAGGGATGGAGAGTCCCACCATGTAGTCAGGAGGGGGAGAATTGTTGAATTAAAAACTCTGTTCAAAGCTAAGCAGGATGGATTTAGTCCGCCTCATTGTAGTCAGGAGGGGACGAATGTTGTGGGATCCCCTCAAACCGACATGTGGGACATGTGGGACCCACACACTTTTGAAAAAGAAAAAAAAAAAAAGAAAGACTCAAACGTGTATACAGTTATATACACGTTTTAAATAAAAGAAATAAAAAGAACAGAAATGGACGCCTTAATTAACGCGTCAGTCGGTGAACGCATTAATTACGTGTCCCCTTCTCCTATAAATATAGGAGAAGATTGCTTCTTCAGATGTACAAACAAAAGAAGAAGTCTACACAGTTAAGTGTAGAGAATTTTAAGTAAGGTTTCCTAAAATTGGGAAAGAGAGAAAATAGTAAGGATTATAATTTTCTGGGGTGTTTTTGGGAAACACTTAGAGTGTCACTATTTTTGTAATCTCTTTTTTACCTGGGTTTGTCCCGTAGATATAGCCCATAACAGTTGAAAGATGAATCACGTAAATCTCGGGGTCCCTATTTTTCATTTGACATTTATGGTAATTATTTAATTTTTACCGTGATTATTCTTTCTGTTGGATTCGGTCGTCAATATTCAATACGTAATTATTGGAGGTAAATATAGTAATAGTAATTTAAATCTTTATCGGCGCTATTAACTTTTATCATCGGTAATTTTATTTTACTTCTACCACCGGCATTTTTCCATGGGCCCCACTCGGGATCAGTTATAATCCCAACAAATTATTACTTATTGCATAGTGAAAGTAGATTTAAATCTTTATCAAGGCTGCTTATTAACGTTTAATCATCGAATTTTATTTTACTTTATCATCGGTAATTTTATTTTACTTCTACCACCGGCATTTTTCCATGGGCCCCACTCGGGATCAGTTATAATCCCAACAAATTATTACTTATTGCGTCTTCGTCAATTATAATTTAATATCCAAAATTATTACATGTCCTATAACTATACAATTTAGATTTCTATCTTATAAGAATAAAATGTCAATATGTCAAGTACATTTATTAATTCCTTTGCTTGATATAAGAGATTCTTGGCAATTCTTTAAACAACAACATGATTCCTTTGCTAGCTAAAAGAGATTCTTGATTTTCTCTTTTACATGCATGAAATATAAGAGAATGCTTGCATGTAATTATAAAATCATGTTCTCCTGAAGTTTCTTTTACGTGTATTCAAGTTTTGAAATTCTTTTTTTTAATCAAGATGAGGGCTATAAACCCATATTACACAATGACCAAACGAGCCAAAAAGCTCCTACAACATCTGAATGCAGTAAATTAGAAACGAAAAGAGAAGGGGTCTCCAGCAAATGCACTCCACGGACAGTTTTCAAAGCTTCCAGCAAATGCAGTCCACGGATAGGCTTCAAAGCTTCATTAGCCATCAGGTCTGTAACACCATTTGTTTCCCTAAACATGCTGAATTAACACCCTCCACACCCTATGTATCAACTCAAGACAAAGAGAAACCAAGTTGTAATGCCTACCCAGTTTTGAAAATCTTCATCCAAGAATAAATTGAAAGCTGAAGGGGCTCACAGGAGGGATAGATTGGAACATACTCTTCTTGTTTTGGCTTCACAAACCAAATCATCACAAGTTCCATCAAACTGTGAAATATAAATCAACATAAAATACAACAAGAAACTGAAGGCGCTCACAGGAGGGATTAGATTGCGAAACCTCTCTTCTTGTTTGGCTTTCACAAACCAAATCATCACAAGTTCCATCAATATCTGTGATAATATAAATTTTCCACTATTAACAATACAACAAAATACAGATTGTTACACAACCCTAATCCATCAGATCACAGATTACACACCCATGATTCATGTATCTGTTACAATACCTCACCGCCAATCTCAGACGACAAAAACATTCTAAGATATACTTGCGGAGAAAGTAGCAAAAACTTGCCATTCCCTGAATATCCGATCAAAAGCACCACAGATTATTCATACAAAATAACCGAACACATCCAATCTTCTACCCGTTTAAGTACTTGCACACCTCTGCGCAAAAAATCCAGATTTTAAATTTATGTTTGTCCACTTAATATTTAAAACAAAGAATAAACAACACTAATATCTTCTTCAAAAAAAAAAAAATCAAGAACTCCCTCTCATATTTTGAAGTTTGTATCTTGTCATGGAGCTATTATATAATAATCTCAAAATTTAAAAAGTTTCAAAATTGTAGCCTTAATTAGGTAGATGATTTTATGCCGAATTATAAATATGGTTTTCGAATCTTGTGAGTCCAAAATTACAATCCAATAAATCTTATACATACTAAATTACTCTAAAAATTACAAAAAATTAGATTGCTTTCCAAGGAACAACAATCAAAATAAAAAAATAAAACGAAAAAAACTAAAATTTTCTACAGAAAAAGAAATAATACCGCTATGCGGTTGAACAAAAAAACCGTTTTTTCATTGAAGCGAGTTTATATAATCGTCCTAATATAATGACAGAATGAACTGATAATTGGTGAGGATTCGTATAAATACATCCCAGGTCACCCAAAACCTTAAAGTTAAAATAAAATTTTTATTCCTTTATAAGTATAGTACAGAGAAAGAGATGAGAGTATAGAGAATGCCAAGCAAATTGGAGAGAGAGATTTGCTTCCCCGATTGAGGAAGACCCGAGTATTTAGGAGCCAAGGAGATTGACCGATCTCAGTAATATAGAGAGAGAGAGAGAGATTTAGGTTCAAAAATCTCTAAAAAAGTAACAAAAATTTAGTGCGCTAACCCTATCAATTTCATCTTTAAACCTTTAGATAATAGTTTACCAACTCTAAATATCACCTACTCCTGACATTTGTCTACTACTCTAATTTGCGCAGTCTTATAAGTCGCAAACTGATTGCACCAGGTTAATATGTAGAGTGCTGTGTCACTAACAACCATTGAACGTTCGTGTAAGTTAACAGTTATCTTAACAATCTGCATTTCCTGACTAAAGTATAACTAAGGGTCTGTGATTTACGTGAAAATAAATATAGGATTATGTGTAGATTTATGATATTAATGACTCCATATTCAAGTATTTAGAAAAACAAATACATGTCCTTACAAACAGCTCAAAACACTATTCACACGTAAACTGAAACCTACTAATATATAAAAACACATTATCCAGACCATGTGAACAAATTGATTCTGTATAAACTTTGAATATTTTTACCCAACTTTTATACCGACGCAAATACATATATTGAACTAAGAGAGAGAGAGAGAGAGAGAGAGAGAGATTTTAGGTTCAAAAATTTAAAAGATAAAATTTTAGTGGTCTAACCTTCAATTTCATCTTAAACCTTAGGAATAGTTACAATCTCAACCTAGTTGCATTTATACTCTAATTTGGCTTTAAGGTGCAACTGCACCGTAAAAGTGATTTACTAAACCTTGAACTTGTTAATTTATTGCAATTGCATCCTGAAAGTAAACTAAGGTTGGAATTTAAATTTAAATAATGTAAAAAAATGGACTCCATATTCAAGTATTTAAACAATAAATGATAAAATCAAACTCAAGTACTAATATAATAAATAAAAAAAATCAACATTGAAATATTTGATTTTAAAATTGAACCAATTTTAAGACGCAAAAATAATGAGTCGGATATTAATTCAAATTAGGGTGTAATTGCAACTAGGTTGATAAGTTCAAGGTACCCAGGGTACAAAGATTAATTTAGAGTGAAATTACAACTACTCGAAAAGTTTAGAGTGAAATTGAAAGTTAGGCCAAATTTTAGTTGAATTAGATTAGGTTTTCAAAGATAAGGTCTTAGTTGAATTAGATTAAGGTTTTAAAAGTTATCAATTATTATATTATGGTGTAATTGCAACTAGGTTGATAAGTTCAGGGTGCCGAGGATATAAAGATTAATTATAGAGAAATTGCAACTACTCAAAAAGTTCAGAGTAAAATTGAAAATTAGGCCAAATTTTAGTTGAATTAGATTAGGTTTTCAAAGATAAGGTCTCAGTTGAATTAGATTAAGATTTTAAAAGTTATCAATTATTACATTAGGGTGTAATTGCAACTAGGTTGATAAGTTCAGGGTGCCCAGGGTACAAAGATTAATTTAGAGTGAAATTGCAACTACTCGAAAGTTTAGAGTGAAATTGAAAATTAGGCCAAATTTTAGTTGAATTAGATTAGGTTTTCAAAGATAAAGTCTCAGTTGAATTAGATTAAGGTTTTAAAAGTTATCAATTATTATATGAGGGTATAATTACAATTAGGTTGATAAGTTCAGGGTGCTCAGGGTATAAACATTAATTTAGAGTGAAATTGCAACTATTCGAAAAGTTCAGAGTGAAATTGAAAGTTACGCCAAATTGTAGTTGAATTAGATTATGTTTTCAAAGATAAGGTCTTAGTTGAATTAGATTAAGGTTTTAAAAGTTATCAATTATTATATTAGGGTGTAATTGCAATTAAGTTGATAAGTTCAGAGTGCCGAGGGTACAAAGATTAGTTTAGAGTGAAATCGCAACTACTCAAAAAGTTCAGAGTGAAATTGAAAGTTAGGCCAAATTTTAGTTGAATTAAATTAGGTTTTCAAATATAAGGTCTTAGTTGAATTAGATTAAGGTTTTAAAAGTTACCAATTATTATTACTACATATTAAATATTAAAATAATAAATAATTATATTGGCCAATCAAAACACAAAAGATAAGAAAAAATTCAAAATTTTATAAAAAAATAAAAAGAAAATTAAAATGCTTAACAGTAGAATGCCTCAAAATTTCTCTTTGTTTCGGCTTTTATATAGTTTTCGAGCTTTATTATATATATATATATATAATATATATATATATATATAATATATATACATATATATATATATATATATAGTATATATATATAGTATATATAGGATACATATATATAGAACATAGATATATAGATACATAATAATAAAAAAACTTACAAATAAATTATAATTTTAAACTTTATATATTTAGAAACTAAACAAATTGTTAGAAATTAGAAAATTTTAAAAATTAACAAAGTTAAAAATATTGGATTACAACTAGATCGTAATTGTTAAATTTACAAGTTTACCGGTTTGAACATTTTTTAGCCTTTGACTACGTCGTTTCAACACCCGGAACCCAGCTCTGAGCAGGCTTATTTGCACATCTGGCGAGAGTCACTGTGCTAAATGAGCCAAAATCTCGTTTTCAAGTTCCAAGGGCAAACTGGCCTTTACCTCCCTAAAAATTCATCCATACAGTTTAAGTGAAAAAAAAAAAATCAATTCAATTCTTTTCAGTTCCATTACCGGATTTTATTGAAATAAGTGAAATTTTCAGAAGAATTTTGTAAAATTAATAAAATAAATTTTATGGATAAATTAGAATAAATTTCATCTCTCTTTTTCTCCATCCTATTCTGTCTTTCTCTCTCTCCTTTTTCAATATTTTTACGTGTTTCTCCTTCATTTCTCAATTAATTATTTTGTATTTTGTAAACTAAAATATTAATTATAATCCATAAGAAGTAAATAAATTCTAAATTAAAAAAATGTGAGGATTATAGTTGTATTATCAGGTCTGTCTTAATAAAAAATCACGAATTACTTCGTTCCAAATTTGTTCTGAAACTTCAATTAACTTGCATTTATAAAGTAATGTCATTCATAATGAATTCTTAATCATTTGATTTGATTTGAATATATGGATTCAAACATCATATGTATTTCTTTATGATTTTACACTTTGAACTCCAATCCAAATTCAAAATCATGAAATATTTTATTGATTAAGTAGAGATTTATTCCTTCATACTATATGAAACTTCAAAGACAACAAGGAAATACAAGGAAATAAAAAAAGCCTGGCTGAAAGGCATGCTTTTTATGCTGCTTTCCATGAGAACAGTGGTGGAGTGCTAGATTCCTTGTATGTTGGAAAGTTCCTGAAGTATCTTTCACCTTTTACAGCATCAGCAGAAGCAATGGATTCAAGTTCAGCCATGTCTTCTGGCGTGAGTTTCACAGACAAAGCTCCAACATTCTGGTTGAAGTTCTCTATCTTGGTAGTTCCGGGAATCGGACATACATCATCTCCTTGGTGATGGACCCAGGCCAGTGCTAGTTGTGATGGGGTACATTGTTTTCTAGCTGCAATTTCACTAACACACTCGAAAAGTTTTTTATTATGCTCCAGATTTTCAGCTCGGAATCTAGGCAGGTACTGTAATAATAGAAATAATACTCATTTCAATGTCAACAGCAAAACCAACTTGCAAATAAAAGAAATCATCATGTTAACGAAGTACTCGAATAAAATTCTGAAACATAAGAATGCCTCTTCCTACTTGTAGGGCATTAACATAGCAACAAGATCAATTTTGTCATAATACAGCAAAGTAGATGATGGTGAAGACATTCCAAAAGAGGCCAGATTTTATGTAGGTTTCCTTAGTTCAAGCGTGGTTGTTGCTATCTTACTGAATTTATACCAAACTGAAAACCTTAGCATTTTCTACTGAATTTATACCAAACTTAAAAACCTGGAGCATTTTTAACATTAGCACAATGAATAATAAGTAGTAAATATCCCAACCTTTCTAAAGTCATTCTCGTTTAAATGGTTTCAACCAACTTAGGCCCTGACGAAAAGAATCCTCGTCCCAGAACTGTATGCAACGATACAATACCAAGCTCTCTGAGAATTAGAAGGACAAAGATTAAAATCGAAGATACTATTGTACTGAAATAATATCCTATATTTTCATTCATTTGAATTCCAAAAAAAAACAAATTAATATTTTCTCATTGACATAATCAGCCTGCAAGTTGGAACAATATCTTCCCTCCACATCTCGGAACAATATCTTCCTCCACATCTCTTGACCATAAGGACCACTCCAACTGCACAGCTGTTATTGGGTGGACAGCATGAGCTCGTCTGATTGTTGAAGCACAAGCCTCAGATAGACCTATATACTTTATTTTACCCTCCTCAACTAGTTTCTTGAGTTCCCCCACCTTGCAAAGATAAAAAGAAACAAACAATAACAATTAAGAGTGCTTAATAACTAGACCTTTTGACAATGCAATTCAATGCATCAACAACTATACAGTATTAACGAATTTCTGGATGCAACAATAATAAGAACTAGAATATGCTTATCATGGTTACTTGGTTCCTACCCCAAATCAGAGAATCAAATATGGAATGGCCACTCAACTCAAATGTTTGGTTCCATCAGGAATTGGAATTGAACTCCTTGGTATGTAGCTTAGTTTTCTTTTATCCATAAATTCAAATAAATTTTTTTAAAAGTAATTTAAATTAAATATAAAATCATATACACTATTCTATAGAAGAAAAAAAAAGTCATTACATTATTTAAAGATTTTTATTTTAAATTTATCAAAAAAATTCATACAAAATTACAATTTTTTTACTATAAAAATCAAGAAGTACAATATTTTTGCTAAGGAATTGACCATAGTTTGAAAACCAGTTAGTACACAACTGTAATCTTTAAAAAGGAAAAGAAAAACAGGGGAGGAAGAGAAAGAGAGTCAAACTGTGACTTCAATAGGAATGGAGGTATCAATGCGATGCTGGTAATAAAGATCAATACAATCAACATCGAGCCGCCTCAAGCTATCCTCACAAGCAGCCCTCACATAAGCCGGCTCACCTCGAATCTCCCTCTTTCCGTCCTTAAAGCTTATGCCAAATTTGGTGGCCAGTTCCACTCTCTCTCTGATCCCTCCTTTCAGAGCCTGAGTAAATTCAAAAGTCAAGATCATTCATTACTAATTTCCATAACTTTTTTATTTCAAAACATTACAAAATTATAAAAATCAAAAGTTATATAAAATTACAACAAAATGTTAAGATTAAGCGAAGAAGATGAAACCTTGCCGAGAAGAATTTCGTTGGTGTGCGGTCCATAAACATCGGAGGTATCGAGGAAAGTGACGCCTGTGTTAATGGCATGGTGGATGAGAGCGATCATGTCTGGTTCAGGCTTTGGATGTGCGGTCCATAAACATCGGAGGTATCGAGGAAAGTGACGCCTGTGTTAATGGCATGGTGGATGAGAGCGATCATGTCTGGTTCAGGCTTTGGAGGGCCGTAGTAGTCGGACATGCTCATACAACCAAGTCCTTGAGCTGATACCTCTAGCCCTTGCGACCCTAGCTTTATCCTCTTCACTGTTGTCCCTGCCATTTTCAGTTCTAAGTTCTAAACCAAGCACTCTCTGTTACAAGGAGAAGCAACAAATGTGTTCTTATAGAAGTGAGTAGCTGCACACGTAGGGACCTCCGTTAGTTATTTATTTGCATTTATGGAAATAACGATGCTGACATATGTACTGACAGTAAAAACACATAGCTAAAATGACAAAAATAGCTAATTCGCATTAGTTGGTTCTTCACAACTTTCTTGACAGACCCTAATGAAAGAAAATTTTAATGTGAAATCACAAAACAAAAACAAAAACACACAACATGTAATATTGCTTTTAGCCCCTTCAACCTTAAATTTCTAGTTCTGTCCATGGTGATGAAGCTGAAGCTGTATAAAAATATTATGGATAAATAAAAGTTGCAGTGAAAGCATTTAAATTCAGTTCAAAATTTGAAAAAAAAAATTTAATTTTTCACATGAGAATCATGCTATAAATGATGCTCTAAGCAATCAAGGAATAAACATCAAATAACTTTTTTTATTTTGTTAATATCACTAAGCACAACCACCAAACTCATTATTGAACCATTCGATTAAGCAATGCTATTCTCATAGCCAAATGCATAAATATACATCTATACTTTACAGAAAAAAATTTTATGGCACCTTAAACTTTGCGAGTGATCTATTATGCCTTTGAAATTTCGAATTTTGCTAATGTTATATCCCTTTCTATACAAATAATAACATTTTTTTGGTATTTTTGATATTTATGTGCAAAATATTCACTTAATATGTGATTAGTATAATCTTTGGAATAATAATTTTCATATTTTTCAACTATTTAATAAGTATTCAATAGAATAAATTTTACAAGTTGAAGTATTTAATTGATACAATTTTATAAATTAAAATGTTCAATAGATTAAAGTAAAAGCTGAGAGTGCCATAAAATTTTTTATGTAAAGTACAATAATAAATTTATGATTGGACGGTGTTCTCAATGTTCACACAGGCAAAACCCAAAACAAAAGGTACCATGCAAATCAAGATATCAAAACATACAAATCAAAACCTAATAAGTAATTAATTAATGTCTTAATAAGCAATTACAATTTAGAATAAGCTCATAAGCAATATAACCTATATAAAGAAATAGTCAAATAGATATATAGATAAAAAGAAAGAAGACAGAGAGACATGCCTCATACAGGTAACTACAACCGCTAAGAGCTTTTATTGTTACCATTCGGTAGATTAATTATCATTTTTTGGTTTAGAACTTTGACTTCCATTGGTTTTTTGTGGTGTTTGTGCTTGGTTGTGGACACAGAGAAAGGAATATTAGATGTTGCAGTTCCGTTGTACACTCCACTCGGTATTATAAATGAATTTAAAAAATAAAATTCATTTATAAATAAATTCTCATATTTGTTATGATTAATTTAAAACATATAATTTAATTGAGTTTCCACGTAATTATGTATGGAATAAATTTATAATTGAAAATTCATTTACTTTTATTTCCAAAAATATACTTGAAATAATAATTTCAAAAAAATTAACAATGAATATCAATTATATTTATGTTATGCTATATAATTTTTTATATTTTTTTAAAATAAACATATAAAAATAATATTAATAAAAATATTGCATTTAATTTAGTGAATGTATATTTAAACCAAATATCTCTCCTCAATAGTAAAAAACAATGGGTTTGGTCAAGTTTGATAAAAAAAAAAAGTTAAATAAGTAAAAAATTTGAAAAATTGACTTTGTCGAATGAGAATTGTAGTTTTTTCATAAAAAATTGGATTGCTAAGTTTTGTGGAATTCATTTGAAAAATTACCTATTTTTATGGAATTTGGTGTGGTTAACAATTTCACAGAATTAAATTCCTAGAATTAAAATCTATATATTTTTTTTCATTTCAAACACAAAAATATTAATTTCTAAGTGAATTCCACAAAATAGTAAAAAAATAGTAGTTATATTAGGTCGATTGTTACTTAAGTCTTCAAACATCGACCCCCTTTTGACTACAATCTGATTCGAAATTAAACCCTTATTTCTCTTTGACAGAGCTTTTTTCGCAAGTGCACGAAATCACAACAAGTAATAAAAAATGAATAGAATATCATCCCATAAAGATTGTATACTAAGTACTAAAATTATGTTAATCTACTATTATTTAAACCATAAAGATTGTATACTAAGTACTAAAAATTAGTTAATCTACTATTATTTAAACAACAATAAGGAGAATTCTGTTTTTAAGAAATTAAATAAATTTAAAATAAAAAGAATAAAAAAAAAATCAAGCAGACAATTGATGAAAAGGAAATCAGGATTAAAAGCTATAGGGATTTTGATTTCAAGCTACTAGGGATTTTGATTTCACTTAATTCTATTCAATTTATTTTATTAGTTTGATAATCAATTTTAATTGTTCAAATAGGAGAAACAACCATAAAATCACTAACAAGCTCTCCCGATATATTGTTATCTATTTTAACCCGGTCTGATTACCTATCTTCTAATAGCGCAATCAAACATGAATTAACTCATTAAGTTTTATGGTTTGTTTATGAATTCATAGCATAAGGTTGTTAACTCATGAAAACCTCACATGACTCAAACCATATAGCTTCCGCATCAAGTTATTATTCTCATGTAATTTATTACCTTTTTCATAACAAAAAGCCTTCTCTCGGTAGTGATTTTCGAAATAAATCAATTCATGGGAGAAACTTTGCTTGGGAGCATTAAGTTCAATAATAAGTTATATCATAAAAAAGGAAAAGCAAATCTAATATTATAAATTGGAATCGAAATTAAGCTACATTAAATCCCTAATATGAGAGTTTAGTTCAACATAATAATTAAATAAAACTCAATTAAACTTATAAATAATCCCATAAAAAATAATAAGCAAAAAAAAAGTTTTGAAATAAAAACTAGTCAACGATTGGCTTGAGCAGCTTCTTTGAATCTTGACATCAACTTCAATACTTAAAGTCTTAAAGAGAGAGAAAATTATCTAGAAAACAATAGAACCAGAGATGCTATATAGAATGAATGGATTAGACCCCCGATCATGGGGGTCTCTCTCTTTATATAGACTTTTTGGAATATCTTCTTATTTGTTTAGGAAAGCGAATCTCTATTGCATAAGAAATCTTTTGGAGATAGAAAACTGTTTAGGTTTTATATATTTCTTCCCAATTAAGACTCTCACAGCGTCTAAATAGGACTTCAACTTTAATAAAGTACATCCCATAATATTTTCATAAGGTACGTCCCACAATATTTTCATGTGGGCAGCACGGGCTTAATATAAAATTTCGGCCTAAATTGAACTCTGCAGAGTAGCACGGGGATGCTGGGTAGCATGCCTTGGGGGTGCTGCTTGTTGGAAGTTTTTGACATCTTCTCTTGCATTTTTGGCTGCTTTTCTATAAAAATCTTGTAAAATTCCTCAAGATCAAGTGAAATATGATTCAAGAAAAATTTATTAAAAAATATAAATAAAACTAAATAAAACTAATTAAAGTAATTAAAAATACTGAAAATCCTAATAAAAACTATACTAAGAATACTATAAAAATAACACTTATTACTCTTCCTATTAAAAAATCCGAAAAACTCCTAAGGATTTACCTTTCAACTGTAAGTAGAAAAATCTTACAATATGGTTAAAGTTTAAATCTTTTTACTATTGTTTACTTTATGCTATTGCTTGGCTGCATATATGAAGTATATAAATGTCTTGGTTGTTTCTAATTTGCATGTATTCCTTGTCAATCAACCCAATTTATATAATCAAGTCACGGTTAAACAAACTTCTTAGGGAATATGATGTTTACCTATTTATAAATTGGCAAACCATTTTTCCTCTTGTTGTATATAATTAAACATTGACTTTTCTTGATTTCCATATAGCAAAACCAAATCTTGATCAAATTGAATTCATCAAAAAAAAGGAATTAGCGGATACACGCATAATAGATTAAGTGAAATCAATCGAGATAATTTTTTTTTAGGCAAAATGCTATTAATGCATTAACTTGAATTATAAAAACTGAACAAGCAAGGTGGGACAGAGTCCCACACATAAGACCAACTATACTTATAGGCAGCTCTTGCAATAGTATGAGCTCCTATGTTTACCAAATCAGTCGAGATAATTAATAACTCTCACATATATCTATTGATATAACTTGTCTACCAAGATCAGGGACATGAAAAGTTTGGTAAGCTCTTGCCAATTAGCTATGAGTATGAGCTCCTATGTTTACCAAATCAGTCGAGATAATTAATAACTCTCACATATATCTATTGATATAACTTGTCTACCAAGATCAGGGACATGAAAAGTTTGGTAGAGAAAATCTCACACCTTAACTATTAATTATGTTGTTGGGTCCCACCGACATGTGGGACCCACACACTTTTGAAAAAAAAAGAAGAAGATTTAAATGTGTGTACAGTTATATATATGTTTTAAATAAAAAAATAAAAAAAAGGAGAAATGGACTCCTTAATTAAAGCGTAAGTCTGTGGACACGTTAATTACGCGTCCCCTTCTCCTATAAATATCTTCAGATGTTCAAACAAAAGAAGAAGTCTACACAGTTAAGTGTAGAGAATTTTAGGAAAGGGTTCTTAAAATTGGAAAAGAGAGAAAATAGAGGAAAATAGTGAGGATTATAATTTTTTGGGGGTGTTTTTTGAAAAACCACTTAGAGCTGCACCACTATTTTTATACCACTTACCACTATTTTATAGTAGAAGAATTATTGCTTGGCTGCATATATGAAGTATATAAATGTCTTGGTTGTTTCTAATTTGCATGTATTCCTTGTCAATCAACCCAATTTATATAATCAAATCACGGTTAAACAGACTTCTTAGGGAATATGAAGTTTACCTATTTATAAATTGGCAAACCATTTTTCCTCTTGTTGTATATAATTAAACATTGACTTTTCTTGATTTCCATAGAGCAAAACCAAATCTTGATCAAATTGAATTCATCAAAAAAAAGGAATTAGCGGATACACGGATAATAGATTAAGTGAAATCAATCGAGATAATTTTTTTTAAGGCAAAATGCTATTAATGCATTAACTTGAATTATAAAAACTGAACAAGCAAGGTGTAAGTGAAATCAATCGAGATAATTTTTTTTAAGGCAAAATGCTATTAATGCATTAACTTGAATTATAAAAACTGAACAAGCAAGGTGGGACAGAGTCCCACACATAAGACCAACTATACTTATAGGCAGCTCTTGCAAGAGTATGAGCTCCTATGTTTACCAAATCAGTCGAGATAATTAATAACTCTCACATATATCTATTGATATAACTTGTCCACCAAGATCAGGGACATGAAAAGTTTGGTAGAGAAAATCTCACACCTTAACCATTAATTATGTTGTTGGGTCCCTCCGACACGTGGGACCCACACACTTTTGAAAAAAAAAAAGGAAGATTTAAACGTGTGTACAGTTATATATACATTTCAAATAAAAAAATAAAAAGAGGAGAAATGGACTCCTGAATTAAAGTGTCAGTCGGTGGACATGTTAATTACGCGTCCCCTTCTCCTATAAATATCATCAGATGTTCAAACAAAAGAAGAAGTCTGCACAGTTAAATGTAGAGAATTTTAAGAAAGGGTTCCTAAAATTGGAAAAGAGAGAAAATAGTGAGGATTATAATTTTTTTGGGTGTTTTTGAAAAACACTTAGAGTGCTACTATTTTTGTACCACTATTTTATAGTAGAAGAATTATTGCTTGGCTGCATATATGAACTATATAAATGTCTTGGTTGTTTCTAATTTGCATGTATTCCTTGTCAATCAACCCAATTTATATAATCAAGTCACGGTTAAACAGACTTCTTAGGGAATATGAAGTTTACCTATTTATAAATTGGCAAACCATTTTTCCTCTCGTTGTATATAATTAAACATTGACTTTTCTTGATTTCCATGTAGCAAAACCAAATCTTGATCAAATTGAATTCATCCAAAAAAAGGAATTAGTGGATACACGGATAATAGATTAAGAGAAATCAATCAAGATAATTTTTTTAAGGCAAAATGCTATTAATGCATTAACTTGAATTATAAAAACTGAACAAGCAAGGTGGGACACAGTCCCACACATAAGACCAACTATACTTATAGGCAGCTCTTGCAAGAGTATGACAACCTATGTTTACCAAATTAGTAGAGATAATTTCAAATATATCTATTGATATAACTTGTCCACCAAGATCAGGACATGAAAAGTTTGGTAGAGAAAAACTCACACCTTAACCACTAATTATGTTGTGGGGTCCCTCCAACATGTGGGACCCACACACTTTTGAAAAAAAAAAGGAAGATTTAAACGTGTGTACAATTATATATACGTTTTAAATAAAGAAATAAAAAGATGAGAAATGGACTCCTTAATTAAAGCGTCGGTCGGTGGACACGTTAATTACGCGTCCCTTTCTCCTATAAATATCTTCAGATGTTCAAACAAAAGAAGAAGTCTACACAGTTAAGTGTAGAGAATTTTAGAAAAGGGTTCCTAAAATTGGGAAAGAGAGAAAATAGTGAGAATTATAATTTTCTGGGGTGTTTTTGGGAAACTCTTAGAGTGCCACTATTTTTGTAATCTCTTTTGTATCTATATGAAATTTTCTGGGGTGGGTTTTTTTGGGAAACAAAGAGAGAAAATAGTGAGAATTATAATTTTCTGGGGTGTTTTTGGGAAACTCTTAGAGTGCCACTATTTTTGTAATCTCTTTTGTATCTACTATTTTATAGTAGAAGAATTATTCGGAATTTGTCCATGGACGTAGCCCATAACAGTTGAAGGGTGAACTACGTAAATCTCGGTTTCTCTATTTTTCATCTGGCATTTACAGTAATTATTTAATTTTTACCGTGATTATTATTTCTAGTGGATTCGGTCATCAATGTCCAATACGTAATTATTGGAGGTAAATGTGGTAATAGTAATTTAAATCTTTATCGGCGCTATTAATTTTTATCGTCGGTAATTTTATTTTACTTCTACCACCTGCATTTTTCCACGGGCCCCACTTAGGATCAGTTATAATCCAAACAACTAGTATCAGAGCCTGGCTGGTAAATTCTATTAGTTTTCTACAAAGTTAATATTCACATGAATAGTGAATTTCGTGAATAGTAAAATTTTGTCAGATTCAGAATTCGATATGGCTAACGACGAGGCAATGATCAAATTGACGGATTCGAATTATTCGATGTGGAAATCCAAAATGGAGGACTACCTCAATTGCAAAGATCTGTACGTTCCAATTGAAGGTGATAGTGCAAAGCCAAAAGAAATGAAAGAAAAGCAGTGGGACAAGTTAAAAAAGCAGACATTGGGTACAATACACCAATGAATAGATGCTAGCCTGTACAACCACGTGAGAAATTAAAAAAGATCCCCAAGTTCTCTGGAAGAAATTAGAGAATATGTACGGGGCTACAAATGCTCAAGGTAAAGTGTTCATGATTTGTAAAGTCATGAACTTAAAGCTGTCAAAGGGGCGATTAGTTACACAACACCTAAGTAATTTTGAAGGACTCGTAACTGAGTTAGCAGTCAGCGGTATGTCCTTGGATGACGAGATGCAAGCATGCCTACTGTTGGGATCTCTAGCAGATATTTGGGATACTCTTGTGGTATCATTGAGTAACTCAACTCCTAATGGTGTGGTAACAATGTATATGGTAAAGAATAGACTATTCAATAAAGAAATACAAAGAAGAGATGTTGCCAGTACCAGTTCACAAGCCCTTGTCACAGAGAATAAGGGCTAGAACAAGAGTAGAGGTCCAAGGCATGAAAAGTCAGGTGATAGATCCAAGTTTAGAGAAATGAGAAAGTGTTACCATTGCGGTAAGGAGGGTCATCTAAAAAAGAATTGTCGTTTACTCAAACAGGAGAATGTCGAAGATAGGAGAAAGACAGAAATACATCTGCTACAGCCTCAGCAGAAGATGGTGAGGTGACTTTAGTCTCTCATGATGCAGATTGCTGTCATATTGGAGATGCAGATATCGAGTGGATAGTAGATTCCAGTGCTTCATATCACTGTTAACTTTTATCGTCGGTAATTTTATTTTACTTCTACCACCGGCATGTTTCTGCGCGCTCCACTCGAATCAGTTATAATCCCAACAAATTATTACTTATTGCTTCTTGGTCAATTATAATTTAATATCCAAAATTATTACATGTCCTATAACTATACAATTTAGATTTCTATCTTATAAGAATAAAATGTTAATATGTCAAGGACATTTATTAATTCCTTTGCTTGATATAAGTATCTTTATTAGATTTCTATCTTATAAGAATAAAATGTTAATATGTCAAGGACATTTATTAATTCCTTTGCTTGATATAAGAGATTCTTGCCAATTCTTTAAACAACAACATGATTCCTTTGCTAGCTAAAAGAGATTCTTGATTTTCTCTTTTACATGCATGAAATATAAAAGAATGCTTGCATGTAATTATAAAATCATGTTCTCCTCTAGTTTTTTTTTTTTTTTACGTGTATTCAAGTTTTGAAATTCCTTTTTTTTAATTTATTTTTTAATCAAGATGAAGGCTATAAACCCAGATTACACAATGACCAAACGAGCCAAAAAGCTCCTACAACATCTGCATACAGTAAGTTAGAAAAGAAAAGAGAAGGGGTCTCCAGCAAATGCACTCCACGGACAGTTTTCAAGGTTTCCAGCAAATGCACTCCACGGATAGGCTTCAAAGCTTCATTAGCCATCAGGTCTGTAACACCATTTGTTTCCTAAACATGCTGAATTAACACTCTCCACTCCCTATTTATCAACTCAAGACAAAGAGAAACCAAGTTGTAATGCCTACCCAGTTTTGAAAATCTTCATCCAAGAATAAATTGAAAGCTGAAGGGGCTCACAAGAGGGATAGATTGGAACATACTCTTCTTGTTTTGGCTTCACAAACCAAATCATCACAAGTTCCATCAAACTGTGAAATATAAATCAACATAAAATACAACAAGACAGATGCAAACCAATGCCATCCAGTAGATAAACACGATTCAGTGTAAATACCTCAGCTGGCCATCTCAGAAGAAAAACAGCTAAGAGTGACCTGTGAAAATCCAGATTTAATAGGATTAATATAAACAACACAACAATAATACTAAAAAAAAAAAAAAAGTATGTATAATAATTTTGAAGTTTTGATCTTGTTCATGATATATATAATAATTAAAATTTTAAAAGTTAAAGTTGTAGTTGAATTAGGTTGGATGATTAGATTAAATAGGTTTCAAAACTTATCAATTATCCATATTAAATACTAAGTATTAAATTAAAAAATTAATTGCGGGCCAATCAAAATAAAGAAAAGAAAAAAATTTAAATTTTTCTAAAAAAAAAAAGAATGTTGAACAAAAAGAACGTTTTGAACATGTTGGAACAAAAAGAACGTTTTTGAACGTTCTATTATATATATATATTATATATATAATATAGTATATAGCTAGATTTTAGGTTCAAAAATTTAAAAGATAAAATTTTAGTGGTCTAACCTTCAATTTCACCTTAAACTTTTCGAGTAGTTGCAATTTCACTCTAAATCGACTTTTGTACCTTGAGCACCCTGAATTTATCAACCTAATTGTATTTATACTCTAATTTGGTTTTAAGGTGTAACTGTACCCTAAAAGTGATTTACTACACCTTAAACTTGTCAATTTGTTGCAATTACCATAAATGTAAACTAAGGTTGGAATTTGAATTTAAATAATGTAAAAAATTGGACTCCATATCCAAGTATTTAAACAATAAATGATAAAATCAAACCCAAGTACTCATATAATAAATAAAAAAAAATCAGCATTGAAATATTTGATTTTAAAATTGAACCAATTTTAAGATGCAAAAATAATGAGTTGGGTATTAATTCAAATTAGGGTGTAATTGCAACTAGGTTGACTAGGTTGATAAATTCAGGGTGTCCAAGGTACAAAGATTAATTTAAAGTGAAATTGCAACTACTCGAAAATTTCAGAGTGAAGTTGAAAGTTAGGCCAAATTTTAATTGAATTAGATTAGGTTTTCAAAGATAAGGTTTTAGTTGAATTAGATTAAAGTTTTAAAAGTTATCAATTATTATTAGTATATTTAAATATTAAAATGAAAAAAAAATAATTATATTGACCAATCAAAATAAAAAAAAATAAGAAAAAGCTCAAAATTTTATCAAAAAAAGAAAACTAAAATGCTGAACAAGAGAATGCCTCAAAATTTCTCTTTGTTTCACCTTTTATATATATATATATAGAGAGAGAGAGAGAGAGAGAGAATATAGATATATAGATACATAGTAATAAAAAAAACTTAAAAATAAATTATAATTTTAAACTTTATATATATTATTTTAATTTTTAAACTTTTATATATTTAGAAATTATAAATTTTTAGAAATTAAAAAAATTCTCTCAAACTCTAACAAAGTTAAAAATGCTCACAGATGTGCAATACTAGATCGTTAATTATTAAATTTGAGAGAGAGAGAGAGAGAGAGAGAATATAGATATATAGATACATAGTAATAAAAAAAACTTAAAAATAAATTATAATTTTAAACTTTATATATTTTAGAAAATAAATTTTTAGAAATTAAAAAATTTTAAAAATTAACAAAGTTAAAAATGTCAGATTACAAATAGATCGTAATTATTAAATTTGCAAGTTTATCAGTTTGAATCTGAAATTTCAAATATAAAGAAAAGATTGGAAAGATGAGTATGTGGAAGTGCGAAATCATCATCATTAACACCAAAACCACCGATACAGATAACTTTCTTTCTCTCAACACTTCCCCTTTTTCTCATGATTCTGAAGATGATAATATTAGAAGTATCGATGATGCTACAACGGTAATCAACTCTGTCACCACTGCTTATGTATGACCATGATTTTAAAACTGATTTTAAAACTGTTAGCTTCAATTTTAAAATCACTGATTGTAATTAAAAATAAATAAGCTTAATCAAACGGCTCTTAAACTATTATTGCTAAGACAGTTTTGGATTCGCTTTGAAACCTAAATTAAACAATCTTTTTCAAGTTTTTTTTTTTCAATTTTTTTAGTTGTAGCATGAATAAATAATAATAGTAAAAGTAGAATTGAAATAGAATAAACCAGTTTAATAAAAAGCTGTAAATTTTATTTTAAAAATTATATTAAAAAATATATTGGAGTTTCTTTAATTATATATTTTTTTATATAGTTCTAAAGAGCACGAGAACCACTCATTCATATTACAGAAAAATAAAAAACCGAAGCTCAGCCTTAAACACAAGAATCGAGTTATTGACCATGGTTTGATTTTACTTTTGACTGATTCAATGTTGGTTTGATTCTGATTTGAAAACCCCTACCCAAAAGTAGTAACCAATCCAACCTAATAGTAGCAGTGGCATTGAACATTGATGGTCTCTCTCTATCTTCTTCAAGTAGAATTAGAGCTTCAGACCTTTGGGATGCATACTATTATATATTCCATTTATTCTGTACTTGATAGCTTCTCATTTAAAATATTTAAAAGAACATTTTTTAGTCTTTGACTACGTCGTTTCAACACCCAGAACCCAGCTCTAAGCAGGCTTATTTGCACATCTGGACGAGAGTCACTGTGCTAAATGAGCCGAAAGCTCGTTTCGACCTTTTTTTTTTTTTTTCTCATTTACAAGTTGCAAACTAGCCTTTACTTCCCTAAAAATTCATCCATACAGTTTAAGTAAAAAAAAAAAAAAACCAATTCAATTCTTTTCAGTTCCATTACCGGATTTTATAGAAATATGTGAAATTTTCAAATGAATTTTGTAAAATTAATAAAATAAATTTTATGGATAAATTAGAATAAATTTCATCTCTCGTTTTCTCCATCCTATTCTGTCTTTCTCTCTCTCCTTTTCAATATTTTTACGTGTTTCTCCTTCATTTCTCAATCAATTCTTTTGTATTTTGTAAAGTAAAATATTAATTATAATCCATAAGAAGTAAATAATTTCTAAATTAAAAAATGTGAGGATTATAGTTGTATTATCAGGTCTGTCTTAATAAAAAATCACAAATTACTTTATTCCAAATTTGGTCTGAAACTTCAATTAACTTGCATTTATAAAGTAATGTCATTCATAATGAATTCTTAATCATTTGATTTGATTTGAACATATGGAATCAAGCATCATATGTATTTCTTTATGATTTTACACTTTGAACTCCAATCCAAATTCAAAATCATGAAATATTTTATTAATTAAGTAGAGATTTATTCCTTCATACTATATGAAACTTCAAAGACAACAAGCAAATACAAGGAAATAAAAAAACACCAGGCTCAAAGGCATGCTTTTTATGCTGCTTTCCATGAGGATAGTGGTGGAGTGCTAGATTCCTTGTATGTTGGAAAGTTGCTGAAGTATCTTTCACCTTTTACAGCATCAGCAGAAGCAATGGATTCAAGTTCGGCCATGTCTTCCTGCGTGAGTTTAACAGACAAAGCTCCAACATTCTGGTTGAAGTTTTCTATCTTGGTAGTTCCGGGAATTGGACAGACATCATCTCCTTGGTGATGGACCCAAGCCAGTGCAAGTTGTGATGTGGTGCATTGTTTCCTTGCTGCAATTTCACTAACACGCTCTAAAAGTTTTTTGTTGTGCTCCAGATTTTCAGCTTGGAATCTAGGTAGAACCTGTGACAAAAGAAACAGTACTCGTGTCAATATCAACAGCAAATGAACTCAAACAAAAGAAACTATCATGTCCCTACTTGAATAAAATTCTGGAAAAAAAGTAGTCGAATAAATTTCTGAAACCTAACAATAACTCTTCCTACTTGCAAGGCATAACATCATAGCATCTTACATATAGTCCAAGACCATTGTTCTAAACAACTTCATCAAGGGAAAAAAGAGTCTATGATTCGTTACAGATGGAATGTTATATCCCTCCAATTTAAATTGAACATAGAAGGTTTAAGCAAAAACATTAGGCATCCAGACTTATTGATGGGATCAATTAAGGCTTCTTGTCCTTTTTATGGCAGACCACGTTCAGGGAATAGATTGAGCATCATGAATAATCACTGAAGTTTTTCACCACCGCAAGGATTAAGGAACTACTTATAAAAAATGTCAAAAAAGATTTGCAAAGAAAATTAGGATAACTTTTGGAAGCCTGACAACATAAATCCAAAAAAATGCAAGATCATCAGTGTTCATGTATCATTCGCACTAAGGTATGTGAAATCATAAAAATCTACATTTTGTATGAGTGAAAGTTCTGCAGTGAAATGGTGACAAGGTAACCAACCAGAAAGGAAAAATAAGGTGAATATGGAGGAACTACAAACTAGAAAAATACTGAACTTATGCCCACTTTCCTAATTCTAGTCCTTTCCTTTCAATTTTATCAAATTAACTCATAAATTTATGAATTAGCTAGTCTCCATTATATTAAAGGTATATGAAGCATGTGACAAAGTAATACGACAACCAAATTGAAGGTAAATATGGACATAACTTGCAAACTTTAGCATAAATGGACCTCTCCTAATTCTTAAAACCGACTACTACTAATATTTTGCAAAGATTCATCCTCATGAAGCAACACAACAATATTCATAATTTAGCAAAATGCCATAATTTGGTTATTTTTAGAGCTAAGGATGGGCCCTCTCCTTCTATACTAGCAAACCTTATAGACACTTGCGGAAGTATCCCAATAATCAGATGTTGATGCTAGGACACATTCATATGCCAAATGCACATGTGACATACTCAAAATTCAAAATGCATAATGAGTTGGTAAATCTTTCCCAACCTTTCTAAAGTCACCCTCTGCAAGGTTTTGAACCAAATTAGGCTCAGACGAAAAGAATCCTCGTCCCAGGGGACTGTATGCGACGATACCAATGCCAAGTTCTCTGAGAATTACAAGGGGCAAGATCAAAAACAAGAAACCATGTAATGAATAAACATGTTATATTTGTATTCATTTGAATTCCAAAAATAAATTAATTTTTCTCAATGACGTGTCACCTGCAAGTAGGAACAATATCTTCCTCCACATCTCTTGACCATAAGGACCACTCCAACTGCACAGCTGTTATTGGGTGGACAGCATGAGCTCGTCTGATTGTTGAAGCAGAAGCCTCAGATAGACCTACATACTTTATTTTACCCTCCTCAACTAGTTTCTTGAGTTCCCCCATCTTGCAAAGATAAAAAGAAACAAATTATAACAATTAAGGGTGCTTAATAACTAGACCTTTTGACACTGCAATCCAATGCATAAACAACTATACAGTATAAACAATTTTCCAGTTGCAACAATAATAAGAACTAGAATATGCTTATTATTGTTACTTGGTTCCCTACCCTGAAATCCAAATCAGAGAATCAAATATAGGATGACTATTCTTCTCAAATGTTTGGTTCCATCAAATTCAAGGATGGACTGAATATTATGTAGCTTGGTTTTCTTCATACATAAATATATATATATATATATATATCATTTTAATATTAGATATAAAATTAAATAATACCTTTCAAAAATATAAATATTTTATAGAACAAAAAGTTATTACATTATTTAAAAAATTTTATTTTTATCAAAAAATTCATACAAAATTACAATATTTTTGCTAAAGAATCGACCATAGTTTGAAAATCAGTTACTATATAACTCAAATCTGAAAAAAGAAAAAAAAAAAAAAAAAAAAAAAAAACAGAAAAAAAAAAAAAAAAAAAAAAAAAAAAAAAAAAAAAAAAAAAAAAAACAGGGGAGGAAGAGAAAGAGAGTCAAACCGTGACTTCAATAGGAATGGAGGTATCAATGCGATGCTGGTAATAAAGATCAATACAATCAACATCGAGCCGCTTCAAGCTGTCCTCACAAGAAGCCCTTACATATGCAGGATCTCCTCGAAGCTCCACCTTTCCGTCCTTAAAGATTATGCCAAATTTGGTGGCCAACTGCACTCTCTCTCTCATCCCTCCTTTCAGAGCCTGAGGCAAATTCAGAAGTTAACAAATTGATTTACATAAAATTTTCCATTTAAAAATATCACAAAATTATACAAATTAATTAAAAGATGTAAATTAAAACTGCAAAACACTTATTAATTTCCATAAATATTTTTTTATTTTAAAAAATATCAAAAATTAAGTTGTAAATAAAAGTAAAGAACTGGTAAAGTCAAAGCACTTTCTGTTAAGCTTATTGATTTCCATATATTGTTTCATTTTTTTATTGTAAATGAAAAAGCGAACCTTGCCGAGAAGAATCTCATTGGTGAGCGGTCCATAGACATTGGAGGTGTCGAGGAAAGTGACGCCTGTGTTAATGGCGTGGTGGATGAGAGCGATCATGTCCGATTCAGGCTTTGGAGGGCCGTAGCCGCCGGACATGCTCATACAGCCAAGTCCTTGAGCTGATACCTCTAGTCCTTGCGATCCAAGCTTTATCCTCTTCACTGTTGCTCCTGCCATTTCCAGTTCTAACCAAAACAAAACACTCTCTGTTACGAGGAGAAGCAACAGAGTCAAAGATGTCTATGAACCAGAAGAGTAAGCCGCAGCCCACTTAAGGACCTCCGTTCAATTATTTGTTTTTTTTTTTTTTTTGAAAAAGTTAAAAATGCTGACGTAATTGCTAACTTAAACAATAGTTAAAGTATTAATTTAGTGCTTAAACTTTTCAATTAAACAAAAAAAAATTTTAAATTAAGAATACATAAACAGATTTCCATATCTCTAAACAGTCTTGATCGAATAAATATTCAAAAAATACCACAACAATTTGACATGGAGATTGTATAATAATGTTGCACTCACATGTAGATTAGTTGGTTTTCCAACATTCTCTATAGGATGTAGAAGATGAAGATTCTGAGTGCTTCCCATTCAATCAACAGGTGTATGGAGCTATTCGTATATACATCAAATCAATAGTTATTTTCCATTTAAAAAGTCATTGTTATATTTAACTCGATGCATCAACTCATTGAGAAAAAAAATCTTAAATAATAAAAAATTGTTTAAATGAGTGTTTGGCCATCTATGAATCAAACTAATAAAAATATAATTTTTTTAAATATTATTCTTACTTTATCATTTTTGTCCCGATGTATAGATAGAAATACTTTGTTTTAACAAAAAAATTCCATTTCTATCAATTTAGTCCATAAGTGGAGTCATGGATCCGATTTAGACAAGTTAATATCTAAAAAATTTGGCTTATTATATAGATGGTCTTACATATAGTCATATAGAGGGAATTTACTTACTTAGACCAGGTTTAGGGGAAAACTCACTTAGACGGGTTCGTGGTCTATTTATGGACCAAATCAATGAAATTCTGTATTCTTATTGAAACGAGAGTATTTATGACCATACATTTGAACAAAAAAGAATAAAATCAAAACATTTTTAAAAAATCTTTAATTTTATTTATTTAGTCCATAAAGGGGTCATGAATCCAATTTTGGGAAATTTTTTCCAAGGTTTATGACCTGCTGGAGAATAAGAGTATAAAATTTAAAATTTTCTTATTTTCCTTAGTTTGGTTCATGGATGGAGCCAATAGATCCATTTTCTATATCTAATTACTATTTGGTTTACAAAGAATGCATAGATATCAAAATGAATATTCAAATATGATCATCAATTATTCTCCAATAATGTAAGTTATTGCTATATATCTATTCTCTACACTGATCACATTCAGATTGTAACTTGTCTATCATTTCTTGTAACTTATTAATTACAACATCTTTATCAGCAATTATCTCCAGTAATCTTGCATTCTCCTCTCGAAGTATCTCAAATTGACAAACTATCCCTTCAATTTGTGCCTCAATAGCCTCATCACTCAACTCAAATGCACTCTCCACAACCCTCACCACTCTCCACAAACTCACTACAACGATCAAAGCTCCTCCCTTCTTCTCCAACAGCGCTTCTAGCAACAACGCCAACCCAACAACCACACCATCGACGACATAACCAGGCCGCCTGAAGAAAGAACCGCCTAGTGCCACCGCAAGTGCTATTGCCTTAGCAGAAAGCAGGCTTAGTATAGCAATTCCTACCCAATGGTACCAAACTTGCTTTTCTATTGTATTCTTTTGCGGCGAGCAAGAAAGTAAAGACGAGGAAAGTTCCAGAACGGTTAAAATGAGATCTAGAAGAAGGAGAAAGACAGAAATAGCGCGAACGGGCGTTGATTCAAGAAATTTCGTCATGCTTCTTCTCCATTTTGCTTCGTTTATAGTATTCTGGCTTTGTTCGTCAGTCGGGTTGAAGAAAAGCTTCCATTTTTGCCTTCTGTACCAGCTTTTGATTAGGGTTTGGACAGAGGATTCGATGGATTCAATGGATATATTGGAATTGATGGATGCAGGGTTAGATTGTTGCATTTTTGAGATGGAATTATTTGATAGGTTCATTTAATATCAGAAAAAATTGCATATATTTGGTAGCAGAGGATTCGATGGATTCAAATGGAATATATTGGAATTGATAGGATGCAGGTAGATGTTTGCATTTTGAGATGGAATTATTTTGATAGGTTCATTTCAATATCAGAAAAAATGCATCTATATATATTATACTATACGTATATTATATATAGTATATAAATATATAATATATTATACTATATATTCAGAAACAAACGATGAGATAAGAGTCCTATATTGGAAAAGCGTTACATTGTACGTGAAAGGCAAGGAAGGTTTCAAGTTTTGCATGCTTTGGGGTGACGATGAAGACCAAGGAATTACAGTTATTGGATTTGTCATTGAAAAGGCTTGAAGGTATTGTAATTGTTATTAAAAGCGGTTACCGTGTCATATATCAGAAACAAACGATGAGGATAAGAAGTTATATCTGGAAAAGCTTACATGTACGTGAAAGGCAAGGAAGGTTCAAGTTTTGCATGCTTTGGGTGACGTTGAAGACCAGATTACAGTTATTGATTTTGTCATTGAAAAGGCTTGAAGTATTGTAATTGTTATTAAAAGCGGCTTACGTGTCCCATTAATTTTTCTGGGAATTATTGAGCAGGTGAAAATTTTGTTGGTTTATTTCAAACTGATCAAATTTTGTCACGCATTCATTTATTTTTCCAAAATAATTTACTTTTAGAGTTTTCTTGAAAAATATTTTTCAAATAATTTATTTTTCATTGTATGATTTCAATATTAAAAATTAGTTAAAAATATTAAAATTTTTAACTTATAAAACTATAAAAATATTCATAATAATAGAAATTTCATATTTTAAAAAATTTATTGTTAGATATTAGAAGAATACAAAAGAAATGATAAATTATGAAAATCGTCAGTGACCGGTGGTCAACGGTGACTGGTGGTAGTGGGTAATCATGATTAACAAATTAAAACATATGGATTTATAAGGTTATAATAAGTTTATCAATTTTCGAAAAATATTTTACTCTTTTGAAAATAGAAAATGGTTTAATTTTCCTTTGACCAGGGAAACATTTTCCGTTGACTTATTTTCCTAAAACTCTAAATAATAAAAAATATTTTCCTACAAATTATTTTACAAAAACAAATGAAGCCTGAAAAAATTAAATTATAACAGAATCGACCAAATTAGGAGGCATCTATAATTGCAAAAGTTAATATTATTGATGAGAAATTATTAGCATATCACTTTAGATTAAACAAATAACCAAAAATTCTTATTGTGTTTACCACATCACTTACAAACTAAATCAATAATATAATTGGAAATCATATTTTTAAAAAAGAAATAATTAAAACATTGACAAATTACATGTGCTTAAAAGCTTGTGTTACATAAGATTTTCCCTAACCACCACACCACAACCATAATCGCACAACTTTTCTTCCCTCTTCCACACCCAAAACATCTACACTTGTTGCTGGAAAATCAATCTCGCTCTCTCTCTCCAACATTAATTTTTGCCAATCTATCTTTATGATGATAATGATATTTTTTTTTTCTCCTAATACAACAAACACAAGCAAGAAAAATAAAATTTTCGTATGGCTGTTTTAGTAATTTAGCATATTTAAGAGTCTTTCGGAATTAAACTTTATATTTTGAGGTGAGAAAGATATTAAAAATGTCATTGGAAGTATTTTGATTATAATATTGTCATATAGTGATCTTGGAGTATTTCAGTAATTCTGAAAGTAATTAATTTATATTTAGTAAAACAAGGTATTTTAGTTATTTCATCTAGATAAAGATAAAATTTTAGTTGGAGGATTATTTAAGGGTAAATTTGATTTTTTATTTAGGAATAAATCTCAATGAAAAACCAATTATACTAATTAATATAGGGTTTTATGAGGATAATCATATCAAAATTCAGAATATCAACTATAGCCAGAAATATAATGCAAGATTGAGAGGAATAATCGTCGAGAAGGCTGAGTGTGGCATCCAAAATTCACCAATTGCTGCAGTAAAGTGACTGAGCGATCCTCTATTTCGAGTAAGTTATTCATCTTTATTTAAATAATGTTACTGTTGTTTAAGTTATTTTATTGAATATAATATAAAGGGTACTAACTATTGTTAGTATTCAATTGTTAAATTTTTTTTTTTCGATTTTTATTGTATTGGTAATTTGAAAATCAACAATTGTTGTACTGTGCTATTGATTAACTATTGCTTTTATACTTAAAAACAACACCGACATATGATTTTAGTTTTAAATAAGCTTTGAAAGCAACAACAACATGTGCTTTTAATTTTTATCCTTAAATATATATTTTATATGATTTCCTTTTGTCCTTTTATTAAGTGTTGCCGTTAACGTTTGCTTTTAAAAATTGTTAAAGTTGCAATAATACTCCAAAGTTAAAGTTGCAACAGAATATCAATTATTGCTGTTATTGAAGGATGGACAGGTCTTATTATCTAATGAGGATGTAATACAACAAATGTTGAGTTGTGGCCATGAGGATGAGGACAATATTCACATTTATTTAGAATACCTAGTGGACAGTCTAAATGTAATATCCGATAATCCTATCTTACCTTCAATTGGAAAGCGTGACCAAAATGGAATATCAACTTTGAAAAATATTTTGGGTTTAGAACAATCTGCTGACGGGGATGAGTATGTATATATAGAGGTAGATGCTGAGTATCAATCTGACACTAGAAATGAAGAGTTGAACCAAGCAAGAGAAAAAAACCAGATAGTTCCATAGGGAATTTTATGATGGAGTTTCTGAAGATGAGGATAATGAAGAAGAAAATGAAGCAGATTTGCCAATAGCTAATGCGAATCACCTCAGTGAGGTTTCTGAAGATGAACTTTGCCATGACAATGGAACCAAAATGAAAATGGAGCGGATGATAGATATGATTCTCAAGATATTAAGGTGGAGGAGATATCTAGAGATGAAGAGCACACCAACATTAGGAAAAGGAAGAACAAAAGTGTTGAGATTACATACACTAAAAATGCGAGAAATAGGATGAGGGCAAAATGTACTTTTGCCGGTTGTGCATGGATGATATTTGCTAGCATTAATTCAAATTCAAGGGACCTAATGACTAAGACTTATAATTATAAGCACAAGTGTTATAGGGTGTACAACAACAAAAGGGCCACTTGTAAGTTTAAAGTTGTCACTTTAGAGAAACTTTAAGACAATATCCTAAAACAAAGTGTAAAGAGTTGAAGGATCAAGCAAAAAGAAATATTATAGTCAACATATCCTTTAGTATGGCCAAGAGGGTGACGCGCATTGTAAAAATAGAGTTTGAAGGAGATGTTATGAAAGAACATGCAAGTTTGCATGACTATGCAGAAGAGTTACGAGTCACGAATCCAGGGAGCAATATCATTATTCATGCAAATAGAGAATCAAACAAATTTGAAGCATTTTATGTGTGTTTTGATGCCTTCAAAAAAGGATGGAAGGGTGAATGCAGGCTAATGATTGGTGGTGATGGTTGTTTCTTGAAGACTAATTGCAAGGTTTAACTTCTTACAGTTGTTAGGAGGGATGCCAATAATCATCAGTACCCTATAGCCTGGGCAGTTGTAAGAGTGGAGAACACACAAAATTGGGATGGTTTCTTAACAATATAAAAAAGGACTTAGATATTGAAGGATTGAAGGAGTTGGTTATTATATTTGATATGCAAAAGGTTAGATTAACTTATAGTTGATTTATAAAATGTCGTTTATTTAATTATGTTTTCCATGAGTTAATACAATACTAATGATTTCATTTAATGATGGTAGGGGTTAATTGAGGCTGTCAAAATAGAGCTTCCATTAGCTGAGCACAATTGGTGTGCAATGCACATCTTTAGTCAATGGCAGAAAAAATGAAGAGGATCTGAACTTAGGAAACAATTTTGGATATGTGCCAAGAGTATATATTGGCAATACTTCCAAATAAACTTGAAGAAATTGACAAATTAGCTCCTGGAAGTGTGACTGACACTACAAAAAATTCACTCATTTGCGATCGACAAATCGGTCGCAAAGTGTTAGAAATTGGTCGCTCAATTATATCAGCAACTGATTTGCGACAGATGGTGCTTGTCGCAAAAGTGCTCGTCGCAGAATGTTTTGCGACCAAATTAATAATCGGTAGCAAATTAACGACCGAAAAATCGATCGGAAAATTATAAACATCGATCACTAATTTCGGTCGTGTCTTCCTTCTGAAATCCTGTCGCAAATTGGTCTCAGATTGTGTCTGTCACAATTATGAAAAGTGGTCGCACATCGGTCACAAATTTTGAAAGCGATTGGTCGGTGATCTTTCGCAATTTTAAATGTAACGGTTACAATTTTGGTTACAGTTCGGTCATAAATATACAATTACAAAAAAATAATAATAATATTAAAAACCATAATTTTACAGCATATATAAGGTGATCTTTCGGCAATTTTAATGTAACGGTTACATTTGGTTACAGTTCGGTTCTAATATACAATTACAAAAAAATTAATAATTATATTAAAAACCATAATTTTACAGCATATATATTATATAATACTACATATAATATTATTATATTATATATTTCACAATTAGAAGTACCCATTCATTCAATTATATATATCTCACAATTAGAAGTACCATCATCAAGATCACAACACAATAACAATGTAAAAATGTAATTATTAATGTAATGTACTGTACAAAATACAAAAAAACCACAAAAAGCTAAAAAGATCCAAAATCAAAATACGAGGTTGGTCATTTGCACAATCCAGTCTCGTAATGCGGGGAGGAGTATTTGCTGGATGTGTTGTAGTGTCGGCAGGAGTGACCAAGGTATTATCTGCGGTATCGGGATCAAGAGGAGATGGTAGTGGCTGATGCTGAGTTGTCGAAACATCTCGATCTGTAGTAGGCGGAGGATCAGAGGAAGAAGTACCAGCACCAGGCTGACCGGACATCCACATGACATACTCTCTAAGCTCTACAAGTTGTCTCTCCTGCTCATCAACATGAGCCCATAATGCAGCAATCTCCTCAGCACTGTGGTCAGGCTGTGGTCCTGAGATGGCTGTAGAAGCGTACGATGCTAAGCCGTAGTAAAACTGTGATGCCTGAGACCCGATGCCATATACTTTCCTCTTCTTTTTGCCCCCCTATGGCCTCCAAATAAAGTGCTAACTCATCAATTCTTGACTCAGCTTCAGATTCAGCCGGAGAAGAAACAAGACGCTCACAAGCTGTATTGTAGTTGTCCTAAAAATAATAAATTAATTAATCAATGCAGTTGTATTCTTGATTATATTGAACTTGTACACGTAAGAAACGACTAGAAGGTAAATGTAAATATTCTTCATTATTACTTACATTGACGCCCAAAACACGTCTGTCGACAAACGTATTTCCATCGTGGTCCTTCGTGTGAGTGTAAGTAAACACCTCCATTGATGTGGGCTCACGACCATATTTTTCAGCCTGTAATGAATTTTTATGCATGATATATTAATATGGTGTCATTTAATTAAACATCAATTTTGTAACTATGACTAGTCCTGATCGTCTATGTTTTAAAACGGCACAAGTCTTATTAGTTCATACTCTTCTGTAGTGCTGGTTCGCACGTCTATACAAGTACTTCATAAATCTAGCGTTGCTTGCTTCTCGTTATTGTGCTGCACGCTATGCTGTATATCTACATCGGCTTCGACTATGTGAATTTGATCTGTTATGACATCGGTCTAATATATGCGGCTAACCCTCCTATTGATGTTCCTCTTACTAGGCCCGTCCTTGCATCAGGTGATCTTTATTTCTTTTTGTCTTTCTCTTGATCTTCTATTAATATCCTCTTACCCCCTCGGCTTATTCTGGTAACGCTTAATCTCAGTACGATTATCCTTCCTGCTATTTATTGCCCACAGCCCCGCATTTTATATCTACCTACTAATATGTACTCGTAACTCTTCACGCATCTTTTGCACCGCGCATGCGTCAGCTCCTTATATCCACACCTGCTTGCAGGGAATTGTAGTTGTCAAAAATGAAAAATTAATTCAATTCCAATGCAGATTGTATTCTTTGCATTATATTGAACTGTGATAACGTAATGAAACGACTAGGGAAGGGTAAGATGTGAAATATTTCCATAATTACTTTACATTGACGGGCCCCAAAAAGGTCTGTCGACAAACGTATTCCATCGTGGTCCTTCGTGTGAGTGTAAGTGAAAACCCATTCCAATATTGATGTGCGGGCTCCACGACCATATTTTTTCACCGTAATGAATTTTTATGCATGATACTATTAATTATGTGTCTTTTAAATTAAACATCAATTTCCGTGTAACTATGACTAAGTTGACTCACTAAAAAATCGACAAGATGCTCTATAGGGGATATGATTCCGCTGTGTGCTCGGAGAAGGACCCTGCTCCATTCACCAGCCCAGTCTCATTGGCGCCTGTTTTTGCTGCAAATATCTCACGCTTTCTCTTTTGAATGCAGGATTTCTCATGTCTACGCCGCTTATCAACTGCCAGCTCTCTCATATCTCTTGAGCATACTCACTGCTTGCTTCTTGACACTTTTTTTCGGCATCTTATAGAGTGAAATATCAGCATATTGTAGAGCGCATAATTTCTTCCCAGAGCCACTTTTAGGCATAGCTCATAATTGCCATCTCCCTATTACGAAATGCTTCTGCAAAAAATGAAAAATTAAATTTTCATAAGAAAGCAGAGGTAGCTTTGATCTAATGTTTAAACATGATTGAATTGAGAGAGTATAACTTAAACCAGCAATCCGTACCTGAAACTCTTCCGAATAAAAGTCTCTCACCTCTTTGTGGCTATCGCACATCCCATGTGAGTATTCCATCTCATTTATCGAATGTAGCGTTGATTATTCCTCATTATTTTGCCTTGTAATGCTCCGGAGGATGGGATATATTGCTGAGAAAAAAAACATAAGTGAAATATAATGACGTGAACAGCATCAACAAAAAAAATCTGAACAAAACACAAAGTACAAAGAAAAAGTAAATAAGTACTTATTGTCCGCTTACGCCAAACTGAGCTTGTTACCATGGCTCTGCTATCGAAGCGTGTAAAAACGACAGATGACAAAGCCTTATTAAATACAAGTCATAAACAAATCAATACTATAACCTAACAGATGACCAGTATGACATTTTATGATTACCTGGTCTGCCAAGTAGGTGACTGTGAAGGTAACGTTCTACTAGTCCAATAATGGGGCCAGATAGAGGAAGAAAAGAGGAAGGAACAGAAGGAAGTGATGGTGGCACGGGAGGCTGAGCAGAGGATGAAGCCCCAGACGTACCTGAAGAAGAAGGAGGAGGGATAGTCCTTCCTCGTCCACATGTGCTGCGTCCTCGGCCACGACCTCCACGCAGACCACTTCCAGACGCATCTAAATCAACCGCCCTGCCTCTAGCCATCTGTACTACAGAGAACAGAGCCTACATATGTATGTATACAATTATATGAATTGTATAACATATGGTAAATATGTATAAAGAAAGTGAATAACATTAAAATTCTTCATTAATAATGTTATATATACATCTATTAATTTATTATCCATAATACATGTGGTTCGAAGTATTAAGTGTCTTCATCATCATCTGCTTCCTCTTCTTCTTCTTCTTCTTCTTCTTCCTCTTCTTAATATTCGTCTTTTGAGGTACCTATGATGATTTGATCTTCTTCCTCCTCATCATCCGATGCTCCTATTTCAACATAAGTTCCGCTTGCATCATCCAATATATCCGTTAAATCTTCAACAACTTGCATCAGTATCAACCGCAACTTCTTGAAATGGCTCAGATACTACAAGTGAAGCAGGTTATTTGGTTTCAACTGCATGAACAACTGATCTATGCTTGATTTTACATACTGTCATCCAATCGCAACGATCTCGTTTCAATGATGGATATGAGACATAGTACACCTGTGCAGCTTGCATTGCCAACACAAAATCGTGTATTTCTTCTTGATTAGTATCCACAAGATTATACTTAGATGAACCTTTCATGTCAAACGTTTTGGCGATAGGAATCAAACCATTCCCACATTTGATAAGATGGCCACTGATGAGATGGATATTCTAACTCCAAAACCTAAACAATGCCATAAAAATCATTTGAATGTCACTGTAGTTTTGATCCCTTTTATGTATGCAAACACCATTGTTCATTGTCTTTCTGCTTGTCCCATAACCCTCGGTGTGAAACTTGTAACCACTTACAAAGTAGCCAGAGTAGGCATTAGCAACCGGTAGAGGTCCCCTTGCTAGATCGGTAATGAATCTGTTATCAACATCGCTTCTTGAGCTTTAAGCCTATGGGAAATAGTAATGACACGAGTGAAATATAAGAATGTACACATATATGTTGTGTAATTAGAAAGTTACTTGCATAACATTTGAACCATTCTGCAAATTCAAAGTCCAATTTTGCATCAACTGCAGTATCAGTCAAATTGAGATTTTGAAGCCATAAAAGCTTGATATATTTCCTGTTTATGAATGAACAAAATTATCGTAAAATGATTTAACTAAGCTCCAGACACAGGTTTAGACTCTCTACAAGATTTATACTTACTATACAAATGGTGTAATCTCTTCTCAATTCAAAAAAAAAATATAGGTTTGAGCCGCTCGTATCTCAACGCTTTTAATTTACAATTCGTACCCCAGGATAGGTGTCTCCTCCGTCATCATTACATGGCACTCTCCGATGCTTGGTGTAAACATGTGGTTCGAAGTAGTGTGAATAGAAGGTGGAAGCTTCTTGCACCAAATATTCATTGTAAGTTGATCCCTCGACCTTTGCCTTATTGCACACATTCTTTTTAATTTTCTGTAGGTGTTTGTAATTGTACAAAGCCATTATGTAAATATGAGTTGAAATAAAATATGTAATGGTTAGAATGGGATGTTAATGATTCACCTCTCAAATGGATACTCCATCTATATTGTACCGGTCCTGCTATATGACATTCATAGGACAAATGAATCGGCAGATGCTCCATAGAATCAAAGAATCTAGGTGGAAAATTTAGCTCCAATTTGCATATCACTACTGGGATTTCTCGCTCTAATTGGTTCATATCATCGTATTGGATAACAGTCATCTTCATTTCCTTGAAAAAGAGACTCAATTCTGTCATTGCGTTCCCAAATTTTCCCTTTAGCAAATAATTCTTGGAATTGCCAAGAATCAATCTTTGCATTGAAAATATGAACAGTCATGGCTTTTTCATGCCAAACAATTCGTATTCCCATGTCGGGACACATCTACCCATATTTGAACAGTAAAACTATCCATTTTGGAAAACACTATCCATTTGGAAACCTTAATGATCGGACCTATTCGCATAATAATTGCCTTTGGGGTTTATCTAAAGAATAACATGCCTTTGGAAACTTACCAGTAAGTACAGATTGCTCGAGTTCTGGCCAACGACAAATTTCCTTCATGTCTACTCTCGCTTTTACATTATCCTTGGATTTCCCCTCAATGTTCATGATAGTGTTGAACAGATTTTCAAACTGATTTTTTTCTATATGCATCACATCAAGGTTATGACGGATAAGAATTGAACTCCAGTATGGCAAATCCCAGAAGATGCTTCGCTTTTTCCATTCGCTATTCCTGCCAATTCTACCATTTACCTCAAAAGAAGAAAAAGAGGATGAAAGAGAAAAAAGGAAGAAAAGAAAAGCAAAGGAGAAAGAAAAGAAAAAGAAAAGAAGGAGAAGAGAAAAGAATAAAGATGAGGAGAAAAGAGAAGAGAGAGAGAGAAAACAGAGAAAAAAGAGAAGAAGAAGGAGGAAGAAGAGCAGGAAAAAGAAAAAGAGAAAGAGAAGAGAAAAGAAATAAGAGAGAAGATAGGAAAAGAAGAAAGAGAGGAAGAAGAAGAAAAAAAAAAGAATTAAGAAAAAAGAAAGGAAAAGAAAGAGAAAAAGATAAAGAGAGAGAAGAGAAAGAGAAGGAAGAAGAAAAAGAAAAAAAAAGAGAAAGTAAAAGAAAGAGGAAGAAAGAAGAAAGAAAAGAAGAGAAAGAATAGAGAAAGATAGAGAGAAGAGAGAAGAAAGAAAGAAAGAATAGAGAAAAGAAAAGAGAGAAGAAAGAAAGAAGAAAGAGGGAGAAGAAGAGGAAAAAAAGAGAAGAAGAAAGAAGAAAGAGAGAAAAGAGAAAATAAGGAGAGAAAAGAAAAGAGAATAGAAGGAAGAGAAGACAAAAGAAACAAAAAGAAAGAGAAGAAAAAGAAAATAGAAGAAGGAGAGAGAAGAGAAGCAAAGACGAAAGAGGCAAGTAACTAACGATAAGAGGAGTAAGACAGAAAGAGAGAGAAGAGAAAAAAGAGGAGGAGAAGAAGAGAAGAAGAGAAGAAAGGAGAGAAATAAAGGAAGAGAGAGACAAGAAAAAAGGAGGAGACAGAGAGAAGAAGAGAGAAGAGAGAAGAAGAAAGAGAAGAGAAGAAAGAAAGAGAAGGACAGAAGAAGAGGAGAAAAGAGAGAAAGAACAGAAAGAAGAAGCAAGGAGAAAAGAAAGAAAGAAGAGAGGAGAAGGAACAGATAAGAGAAAGAAAGAGAGAGAAGAAGAAGAAAAAAAAGAAGAAGAGAAGAGAAGGAGAAAAGAGGATAAAAGAGGAAGAAAAGAACGAGAGAAGAGAGAGAAGAAAAGAACAGAGAAGATAGAAACAGAAAAGGAAGAGAGAAGAGAGAAGAAAAAAGGAACAGAAAAGAATAGGGAGAGGAAAAGAAAAGACGAAGAAAGCAGAGAAGAAGAAAGAAGA
>NW_023590689.1:1191891-1271052 GCF_014843425.1 Jatropha curcas
CAGTCCTTAAAAGCATTATGTGGATTGACACCGAATCGCACCTAGTTCTTTTTCTTACGTCTGTTTTCTTTTAATATCATCTCCAACATCTACAAGTTAATCCAAAAACCTGTGAATTCAGTGTCACACATAGTTACTCATCAGAACAAGTACGCTCAATGCTCGATTTGGATAGCACTGAACCCAAGACGTCCATGCCAAAGTACAGTGAGTTAGCAATATTCAAACTTTCTTTTTTCTTGTCTTATCTGCGGTTACCCTCTTGTCAGTAACATGCAGGGATTCTATTAATACTAGTATCAATGTCTAACATTATATAGATTATCAACATTCATTCAATCACACCAGTACCTCCAATAACTTTCTGTAATTCATAAAATAAGCAATACCTGTCTCCAAAAGAACAATGAAAACCAGATTTGTCCAAAAAGGAAACAGAAATCAAATTCCTTCTAAAAGAGGGAATAACAAAAGTATCTATGAGATCCAAAAAATAACCAGTACTTAAACATAATCTAAAATGTCCAATTGCCTCTACTTCAACCGGATTGCCATTTCCCACATAGACGTATTTTTCACCGTCAGTTGGCTTTCTGTGGTTGAGGCAGCCCTGCAATGAAACACTTATATGAGCGGTAGCACCAGAATCCATCCAATAAGTGTTTTTAGGAGCTGAAGTTAAATTAACTTCACAAAAAGAAGCATTTTGGCACATAAGGCTTCTTTTGTACTGGATCTACAGCAGTAGCAACAGCAGGTTTCTCAATAGCCTTTTCAACAGTCTTTGCAGAAGGCCTCTTTCTTTTCTTGTTCTTGCCCTTCTCAGCTGAAGAAACAAAATGAGCACTCTCTCTTTTGTTAGAATTCATCTTTTCCTCCTCATCAACACAATGAGAAATGAGCTCGTTAAGAGTCCATTTCCTATAAGAAGCTCCACTTTATTCCTGAGCTGACAATCTATAGAAGTCCTCACCATTTGTCATAGCTGAGAAGGAGATAATTCCATAACCAAATGGACTTAAAAAAGGTGCATCTCGTAAAAACCCATAACAACCAGCGCCTTCGGTCTCTTTGCTAATCTGAGACATTGCTAAGAATATGCTCTACGCGAACACCACCTATTGCCAAAGATACTTCATGTTTTTCTTATCACTTCGGTTTCACTATAACCTTATGGAGCTATACAGATATCTTGCTTTATCATTGCATGAATCATACAGTATACTAAATAGAAATAAAGACCATCAAGGTAAACTGAAAGTATCGCGATATGTGTGCTTATATGTGCTATATGTGTTTACATGCTTATTTCTATATATGAGTGTTCCTTTTTATGTTGAGATATCCACTGAGCTTTATTTGCTCAGAGAGGAGCAGGTTCGTCCATCCTGAATGCAAGATCCAAATCCATACAGCCCAGAAAGATCATAATGTCTGATTTCCAAGACTCAAAATTTGATCCCTTAAGTTTAGGGACACAATCAGGATTAAATGACATGTTAGCTGACATCAGAGAAAATAAACAAATAGATAAGTATAAGCTCACAATTCACAAATGAAACAATTCACATAAGTAGAGATAAAAATGGAAATAAGATACAGACTCAACATTAATATTCTCATCTTTGGATGTAAAATATTCACTTGTAATTAGTATCTCAACGCAGCAATCAAATATTGATAACATAGTCCTGACAAATAATAAATCTTCCTTTGGACCGATATATCATTGTCATGGAAAATAATCAAACAATTATCACATACTTATTGCAATTATCACATACTTATTGCCAAACATGTGTTTAAAACTCAGCCAAATAGCAACCTTCCTTTAGGCCGATTAACTATCCGCAACGAATTCTAGTACACCTGTCTAATACTCTAAAATAAATCAATTCAAGGAATAGAGGTCACTTTGGTGACTTATTGATCAAATCAATTTATTTTGATCAATACCTAACCCTTAATGATGCCCTAGTGTACTGCTACACCAAACAGATACTGAAAGGTTTGAAGTATCTACATGAACGAAATTTCATCCACGGAAACATGAAATGTGCAAACATTCTGTTGACAAACAATGGAGGCCTGAAAATTGCAGATTTTGGATTGACAAATTTACAGAACCTCCTCAAGGCAGGCAGAGGGATTCCGGCCTGGTCCGCTCCTGAGTTCATTGATACGAAAAGACAAGGAGAATATGGACTAACTAAAGCTGATATATGGAGCCTTGGCTGCACTGTCTTGGAGATGTTAACCGAAAAACTTCCATACTCCGGTTTAGAAACTTGGTCGATATGGTATCGGATCGGACAAGGTATTCCACCTTCTATTTCCGATTCTCTCTCTGATAATTCTCGGAACTTTATCCAGAAATGCCTACAAGTTAATCTAAAGGAACGTCCAACTGCTTCCCAGCTTTTAGAGCATCATTAGAGAGGTCCGCCGCCGACTTGACTCCTTTTTTTTTTTTAAATCTGGCCCAGCAAAAAAAAAAAAAAAAAAAATCAAGACGAACAATTAATCGTCTAATGGCTGTAAGTTCAAAACCTCTTACCTGTCTTGGGAATCCGAAAGAACAGTGAGAACAAATTTTTTTTTTTTTTTGTTTATGTAGACAAATAAACCCTCAATCTTATTAAACAGTAGGGTCAAACAAATAAATAAACAAATAAAAAAGAAAAAATTACGAAAATCAATCTAAAATCTAGCAATATGCACCAAGGCTCTGATACCACTTTGTTAAAGAATCTTAATCTCAAATAATTCCACAATAACCTAGATCGTGCAATCACTTAATTCAACAAAAATAGATGAATAAGAAAAAAAGTATGCGTACCTGACATCGTTGTTATGTCGATCTCGATGTTGTAGAATTAGGTTCTGCAGGCCTTCCAGAGAATTGAAGAATGCATTTAGCGGAAGAGCAATTACAACAGGAACGTAAAACTGAATCGATTCAATCCCTTGGGGACCACGGACCTTTATAACCTTGTAGGATTAGTACAAATTCCTATTTCGTCCTATTACGAAATCAGGAATGTATAAATGTCTCTACACTTTAATATCTATAATTAGTTGAACCTCAATATCAAATTATCACAATCAAGACACATTTGAAAATTGACGTTACAATTAGATGCTGTACATCATTTAATTTTACATATTAAGCCCACATAGGAAAATTAAATCCAACATGACATGGCCATGATAGTATAAACAGAACCAAAATATCAAAACAATAGTACCCTGAAGACGGGTCTTCAAAGAATGAATCGCAGGCAAGTGCTACGATGACTCGTCTTACTGTTCTAGGACTACAACCTCCGAGTTAAAAACAAGTAACTCGCTGAGACAAATAAAGCTCATGATATCTCAACTTAATAACGAAATAAAATAAATAAAACATGTAATCACACTATCAATATACTTTCATATCATACCTGCTGTTTATTATGCGGATGAATTATTGCATTTTATTAAAACATCGTATTAATTAGACAATAACACAATTTCTATAACTGTAGTGGCGTCCATAAGCGTTACAGTTAAAACCTAATTGATAAGAAGAACTGGATTGGACTGCAAGAATACATGTATGGCTGCTGCTAATGACCCGTATAATAAATTCAATCCACTCAACGGCCTGTAGCTGGCGCAGTACCCAAACTGTAGGGGCACAGATATGCTATCTATGTCTCGACATAGTCTTATCTACGTGGTTTCCACCTAACCTGTCAGTGGAGCATATTATTGTATTTCAAATAAACAATAAACATATAAATTATTCATAAAATGTCATAAACCAAGACTGTTTACCTGTATGCTATCTTCATTTCTTTAGTTTCTAACCTTTCAATGCTTTTTGGTAGACAAATACAAGTAACATCTAAATGAGAATAATGCAAACCACATTATAACTTGCATGTAAGGTAGAAAACCATTGATAAATGCCAGGGCAGCCTGTACATGTGTCACAAATTCGAGCATAACTCTTTCTCTTAAGTCCCAATCATGTATTTCTAATTCTGATGGTTAAGCTACCACATTAGGGTAAAAAATATCTTCTATCACTTCTCTGAAATATGTGGGTAAAGTAGACAAATATTGAGCTAAGCAGCACCTTCCAGCTCCCAGCTGTTGTATCAGTTGTACAGTTTTATACCATTGATTGCATATCTCTCAATTTATAAAGGCCAATCTTAGGGATTTCCAATATTCATGGTTAGTAACACATTAGGGCTACAAAGATATCTTCTACTACCTTATTCGAAATATGTTTGGTAAAGTAGTAAATATTAGCTAAAGCAGCATCCTTCCAAGTCTACCCAGCTGTTGGTTTTCAGTTGCACCAGTTTATTACCATTTTTGCAATAATCTCTCAATTTATAGCCAATTTCGGTACAAAATTATATGTTAATCTAACACAATTAGGGTACAAATAATCTTCTTCTACCACTTAAAACTCTGAAACTATATTGGTAAAGTAGCAAATATGAGCTAAAGCAGCAACCTTTCCAGTCTGACCCAAGCTGTTTGTGTTCATGTTTGCAACAGTTTATACCATTTTTGTCATATCTCTCAATTTATAAGCCATTTAGGTGCTTCCCAAACTCTATGGTAGCTAACACATTAGGGTACAAAAATATCTTCGACTTACCTATCTGAAATATGTTTTGTAAAGTAGTTCAAATATTTTAGCTAAAGCAGCACCTTCCAGCTCTTACCCAGCTGTTGGTTTCAGTTGCACAGTTATATACCATTTTGGTTCATATCTCTCAATTATAAGGCAATTTAGGTGCTTCCAAATTCTATGGTTATATAACACATTATGGTACAAATATGTCTTCTACCACTTCTCTAAAATATATTGTAAAAGAGTCAAATATTGAGCTAAAGCATCACCTTCCAGTCTTGCCCAGCTGTGGTTTATCAGTTTGCACAGTTATTTACCATTTGTCATACCTCTCAATTTATAGGCCAATTTAGGCAGATTCCAAAATATATGTTAGCTAACACATTAGGGGTACCAAAATTGTCTTGTACTACCTCTCTGAAATATAGTTGGTAAAATGATAGTTCAAATATTGAGCTAAGCAGCACCTCCAGCTCTCCAGTCTGCCCAGCTGTTGGTTTTCAGTTGCACAGTTTATACCATTTTGGTCATATCTCTCAATTTATAAGGCCAATTTAGGTGATTCAAAATTCTATGGTTATATAACACATTAGGGTACAAATATATCTTCTACCACTTCTCTTAAATATATTGGTAAAGTAGTCAAATATTGAGCTAAAGGAGCACCTTCCAGTTTGCCCAGCTTTTGGTTTTCAGTTTATACCATTTTGGTCATATCTCTCAATTTATAAGGCCAATTTAGGTGATTCCAAATTCTATGGTTAGCTAACACATTAGGGTACAAATATTTTATGCTTTGTAAAGTAAGTCAAGTCAAATATTGAGCTAAAGCAGCACCTTCTAGTCTGCCCAGCTGTTGGTTTTCAATTGCACAGTTTATACCATTTTGGTCATATCTCTCAATTTATAAGGCCAATTTAGGTGATTCCAAATTCTTTGGTTATATAACCCATTAGGGTACAAATATGTCTTCTACCACTTAAATATATTGGTAAAGTAGTCAAATATTGAGCTAAAGCAGCACTTTCCAGTCTGCCCAGCTGTTGGTTTTCAGTTTGCACAGTTTATACCAGTTTGGTCATATCTCTCAATTTATAAGGCCAATTTAGGTGATTCCAAATTCTATGGTTAGATAATGCATTAGGGTACAAATATGTCTTGTACCACTTCTCTGAAATATATTGGTAAAGTAGTCAAATATTGAGCTTAAAGCAGCACCTTCCAGTCCGCCCAGATTTTGATTTCCAGCCTGCACAGTTTGTACTATTTTGGGCATATCTTTCAATTTATAAGTCCAATGGATTCCGAAGCTCATAACAAATAAACATAAAGAAACAAATAACGCTCTACCCACTTCCTAAATGTCCATCCGGTAAATAGTTCAATTCTTAGGTTGAAGTTACTGGTCAGTTTTCCAACAAACCTGTTTCAGCATGAATTCAATATCCAATGCATTTATTCAATGCATCCCATGCTTAATCAACATTTTCAAACCTATTACTCAACATTCAGCAACATATCTTATCACTATCATCATACTACACATATTCTCATGCAGAAAATTTGTTAAACTAAAAGATATATCAAACCTTCCACCAAAAGAGGTTTAACTCTTCTTCTTAGCTTCCTTTTGCTTCTACCTTTGAGTTCACCTCTCCTATACATAAGAACTCTTATGAATAATCTAAAATAGCACTAAAGTATGAAATTCAAGAAATTCTACTTACTTGGATAGAATTAATGCTTGAATACCATTATAATTGATGAAGATAAAGATGAAGAAGGTGGAGAAAAGAAGATGAGTAAAGGAGATGAAGATAAAGATGAAGAAGGGAAAGTGAAATGGAAGTCTCGGGTAGCCTCCAAAATATCATGGATTGTATGTGTAAAATTACCAAATGTATACCTCAATCTTTATAGTTTAGTGCAAGTAAGTCCTAATCCTTATACTTTGATCTTTTTGTTTTATTCAAGTAAGTCCACTTCTTATCATTATTATAGTAAATCTCATACTACCCCACTCTGGACTCTAATGGCTCGAACTGGGTTTTGGTTCAGCCCGACTCAACTCGACTCTATGCAACGACTCGATACAGTAGGATGCCACATTCTCTCTCCTCCTTGATTTTGCTTTATCTGATTTGGTTCATTTCCAAAGGTTTGGTTCAATTATTAGAAGCTTCAAGATTTATTGGTTTGATTTATTATTTTATTTTATTTTAATTTATTATTTTTTCAATTGGTTTAATTAAGTCTAGAATATTTCCTCAGTTTACTAAATAATATTAATAATAGTAATAATGATGATGATATTTGATTTTAGAATAATTAATTTAAATAGTAGACACACATATATATATTTCTAATAGATTAATATTTATAGCTCCATATTTACTCTTGAAAAATTTTGAAGGTTCTCGACTCGAAAATTTTGATAATATGTTTTGGGCTTGAGCCCAACTCTATAAATTTGGGCTTGGATTAGAATTATAAGGTATTTGCAGCCCATACAGTCAAAAATCCAGATTTTTAATTTAATTGAGTTTTAAAAATAAAATTAAAGGATGTTTCACTCTCGTAGGTCCTCCATCCGAATCTGGAGACCCGGCAATAGTTTCTTTTTCAACAACTAAACGTGTTTTTCAAGTCATGGTGTTCTCTCAAAACTCAAATGAAAGATGGAATGTACAAAAGTGGTCCCACAGAGCGTGCCACTAAAGATTGTTGGTTCTTTTTTGGAAAAAGAGCAACGAATCCACTGGCTAATAGCTTGGTTTGGAGAAAATGCGGGTGTGCCAGTGTGTCAAGTACACCAACTGAGGAATTAATATCACGCTTGATCTGACTTCTAGGCTGTGGGTTGAATCCACGGTAAATGCTTCATACCACATCCCCTATAGCACGTCAAACTTTCTTATGATAGAGGTGAAGTGGAAGGCCAGGTAAACGAATCCAAACCACAGCCTCCTTTAACAAGAAACTGTGCCTATTAAAAGAAGAACTCCATGGCTACACCATAAGGTAGCTGCCTGCTATTGTCCAGGGGACATCTAACACTACTTTATGAAAGTCTTCTTCCAGCTCAAATTTAACCAGAAAATATTCATTCCCCAAGTCTAAAACTTGATGTCCTTTAGGTCTCCATAAAATCTATAGTTTAGAGTAAAGGGACTTGTAACTTATTCTCCTTCATCATAGGTGCACAACAACAGCTCTAGACCATTTCAAAGCAGGATTCTATTGAAGTATCTCAGAAATTCTAACCTCTGGCACTGTTCCCATCCCATCAATTTGGACATCCTTCGAGGAAAGGATATAATCCGGGTTCCCAAGCAGATCATCATCACCATCTACCTCCATACCCTGAACAATCTTATCTCACAACGTCTGCAGGAAAGAGTTGGGAGAGAAGTCAAACCCCTCATCCTTGTTGTTTCCATCGTCCTTATCACGATGTTTAAACCTCTTCATTATAGAATCATCATCAGTTCTTTCATCGTTAGGGTTATCCCCATCAGAGAATTTCTTGTCACTCATCTTTTTAAATTTCTTAATTTTGTTAATATTTTTTGGACTAATCATACATTGATTGAACTTTTGATTACTCATCAGTAATATTTAGAATTTAAGACCAAATTAATCAATGATACTTTGACTATAATAAGATCCAATTTGTAAAGATATAATTGGAGTTGGGTTCTTCATAAAAAACAATTAATGATTCATTTAAGGAAGCCCTTAAAGCAATTATATTTTTTTTTATGATATTTTCGATAATCTAGTTCACGTTGCTCATGACTATACTCTGCCCCCTAAGTTAAAAGCGGGTTTGCCGACTGCTAAACCACCAAAATCTCTATGCCGACTGATTGAGAATTCCCTTAATCTAGAATAGGTGGGCCAAAATCTATTTGAAATATGACAACTCTTAGAGGATTTTGGTGATCAAGGTACTATTAATGTCATGTACATGATTTATCTGTGACAGAAACTGATCCTTCATCCAGCAAAACAATCCATAAACGGTTAGCGCTACCTATATTAGTTTCACACAATTTGCAACCAATATATTACTAAATGCCCGCGTTGAAGTTCATATTACAACTTGAAGGCAATATAGAAACAAGAATGGGAACTTACAAAACTATCAAGCACCAAAAACAATACGAAACATTAAAAACTGGAACTCCATTTCTTCAGTTTCGCAAGGAAAAAAAAAAGGAAAGGAAAGGAAAATGTACAAGCAACCAAAATTTATTTCAGTAGCTTAGAGAAAATGATAACTATTTTTCCTTTAATTTTCTCGAAAAACAAATAGAGTTCTGATGAGATTTCTGGAAGGGGTTCGCATTTGAATTGTACGACACAGATAATGCATATGCAACTAAAAATATAGAAAGTGAGAAAGAGTACCTGTAACTGTGGATTAGGATTTTTGTCTTTCCCTCCCAAAAGCTCAGAAGGGAGCTCTCCACTAAAATGGGGCCGGAAACAAAAAATTTGAAACCCAAAACCCTGATCTAACGCAATTCAAACTTAGTAATGGGCTAATGGCTAGATGGTGAAAATAGCCTTACATTTTAGTAATGAGCTAAAACCCAAAAGTACCTCAAAACCCAGAAGCAAAAGCCCACCAAAAAGTACTCAAGAACCTCCCTAAACTAGCATAAAGCCTTAGCGAATCTTCGCAGGAGCCAAAACATACACTACATAGGGAATAGCAATATATCTATTACATTGAACTTACTTAATAACAAGCAAATAAAATGAAGCTTCACTGAACAAATAAGACATGATTCAGAATTAACAAAACGAAAATAACTAAAAATTTGGAGAGCCCAGGTTTAATTTTAAGTTTTTAAATCCCTAATAACATACATCCAATAAAACCATACATTATATCAATAAGTAAGACTTACTAGGGTCGTGACTATGTTGTGAAGCAGAGAGAAAAGCCTGAGCGAAGAAGACGGTAAAGAGGCCTAAAATCCTAAATCCTATATGATTAAAAAATAAAATTTAATCCTAGTCCCTATCAAACATAAGATTGCTAATTGCTTTTAATACAATATTACTTAATCTTTTAGGATTTTCTTGTATATAATTTATTATATATATAATATTATATATTAATATATATATATATACAAAATATATATATAAATATATATATAATATATATATATATATGTGTGTGTGTATGTATATGTAGAACTTTAGATAGAGAAAGGTAGATTTGGTTGCAGACACCGTTTGTTGCCTTAAAAGCATGAAATTCAGTCACCCATAAGAGCTCTTGATTTTACATTATGGTTCACTTGAATAGGAAGATGATAAGTGCTATTACCTGTTTTGGCACTTATATAGAGGTGCGTGCATAAAGGTTTGAAATTCTTTTTCTTCTTTGAATCTTGCTACAGGTTTCTTTTTTGAATATTAGATTCTAAATAACAAGAAAGAATAAGGGAGAATAATGATAATAATGAAGGAAATGGATTTCTAACTCTTGAAGATTTGAAGGCTAACAATGTTTGTCAAAGTTTGATACTTTAGTGTTAGTTGCACACTTCGCTTCTATTAACTTAGAGAAAGAGGAAAAGCTTCAAAGGTTGATTAAAGAAAAATCTTTAAAGAGGGTAGTAGATTTTTCAGGAAAAGAAAAAGGTTTCAGTACAGATTTCAAGAGACAAAGAAACTCTGAAGGAGCTCATCAAACGAAAAAAGAAGGAAAAGGAGAAGGAGAAGGAGAAGGAGAAGGAGAAGGAGAAGGAGAAACTAAAACTAAAAGCAAGAGAAGGAAAGTTACAATAAAGAATTCATAACCTGAACTACCTCAAAGATTCAAGAAAAAAATTATAGAGATGAAAGGTAGTGATTGGAAGTTACTAATACAGAAAAGAATAACAAAAACTGATGATGGAGATGGTAATAGTCGTTTATAAATTCCAAAGAATCAAATTTTATGTGAGTTTTTGAACGACGTTGAAAGGGACGAGCTTAAAAAAAAAAATGAAAGTGAAGTTTATTTAGGCTTACCTTGATGTTAGTGATATGATACTCAAGCAATGGGATTATCCAAAGCAAAATGGGAATACAACTTCATCTTATGTATTTAGAACTCATTGGAATTCTCTTAAGAAAAAGAATAGACTCCATCAGGAGGATCTAATTCAAGTCTGGTCTTTTAGAGTTGAAAATAGGCATCACTTTGCTCTTGTAAAGGTTGAGAGAGGAGCAACAAATAAAGGATAAGAGGATGAAGAATCTAGTCCAGGATCTTGTTTCAGTCCATATGAGGATAAGGATGATAAAGATTAGATATGTGTTTTTTCTTTTTTATTTTTTTGTACAGGTGATTTTTGTAAAGAGCAACGAATTCAACGAATTGATTATGTCTACATCAAATTTAGTTAATACAAGTAAAAATTTATAAATTAAACAAAATTAGCACAAATTTTTAATTTGATTAAACTTCATATAAAAGGTAAACGAATAAATATTATATTTAACTCATAAAATATGAAATAGAAAAAGCATTTACGTATAAATTTTAAGGATCTGTTAGAATAGATAAATATCTAAAATGAATAAAAAAATTAATTAAAATAATTAGTCCTGAACTTTCATTTGAAACAAAAATATACCAATTTTATTTGTTTAATTAAGTCATTTAATTAAAATTTAATTTAATTAAAAATCTAATTAGAATAATTCAATGGTTGCTGTATCTAGATATATCTGATATGAATTAAATCATATATGAATTAATTTCAATTTTTTAAATAACACCGAGTAATTGATTATAGGATAAGTCATTAAATTAGATTGATTAATTGATCTTTTGATTTTTGAACCTATAATAATAAGTTTTGAATTATTTTAATTTATTTAATACTTTTCATTTACTTATCAAAATTTAATAAACACATTTTTTGTTAATCCATATTTATATGTAAATAAATCAAATTCACGTAATTTATACTAACAATATAACAATCAATTCCTTTGTTACCATACTGAAACGATCCAAAATTAAAAATTTAAATATAAATTTTAACCAATAATATTATAGGACATTATTATATTTTAAAATAATAAAATTAATACCTTTTGAATTTATTTGATAAAATTTAATATAAATACAATTGTATATAGTTAGACCAAACCTAAATTTAAACTAAACCCTTTGAAAACCACATAAAATTAATTGAAAAATCAAACAAACCCATGAATTGGGCCAAAACGAACTCAAATCAACCCAAACCACCCAACCACCCATTAACCGATGAGAAACTTCTAGAGATTTCAAAAATCCCCATTTTGTCCCAACTTTCCCTTCTCCCCTTCCCGTTAACGCTGACCCCAGCAGCTCTTCCCTCCCCTTTCTATTTGGTTCACCAGCCAACGTCACCGCCTCCTACCACCGCCGCTGCTCCCTCGCCGCTCTCTGTCTCTGTCTCTCTCTCTCTCTCTCTTTTCCGTCTAGCAATAGTGCAGCAACGAGAGTGAACTGCGTTTCTTTCCAAACGAGACAGCCCCTCCTCTTAGACTATGGAAGATGTCCCTCGCACATGTCAGGGTCATATAGTATTGATAACAAACCATTACAAAGGAAATTATAATACATCTTTGAGCCAAGAAGCTTGCTCAGACAGATTCAAACAAAAAGAATTATATAGGGGTTGTTTTGCCAGACCATGGGCAGCACCAGTTACATTATCTCTTAACGAAGGCAGAAGAAACATTCTCAAAATTTTCAGCTAAGCAACAAATGTCATGGCTTATACTTTGATATGCGAGGGGCGGAACTGTTAAACCATTTACAGCATTCATAATATTCAAAGCATTACCTTCAAACATAACGTTGAGAAACCAAAATGGAATGCTTTGAGAGCTGCTTCTCTAAATAAGGCCTCCAAAGCTGATGGATTGCAAATTTGATGAATCTGTTTCGCATACCGGACTAAAGACTTTCCCATTCGCATCACCTTTTCTACTTTCATGGCAGCTGCATCAACATTAACTTTAATCACATGTGGTGGAGGAGGTTCCAAATATAAAGACAAGCTAGTGGTCATCTGGTTACTTTGCAAGCTTACAGAAGCATTTAGTTTTATTACAGACTTTTTTGCAAGTGTGCGAAATCACAATAAGTAATAAAGAATGAGTGAAGTATCTTCCCATGAAAACTGTATACCAAGTACCAAAATTATGTTAACCTACTATTATTTAAACAATAATAAAGAGAATTATTTTAAGAAATTAACTTAAACAAATAAAAGAGAATAAAAAGAATTAAAGCAAGGCAAATTTGATAAAAAGAAATCAAGGATTAAAACTACTAGGGATTTTGATTTGACTTAATTCTCTCTAATTTATTTTATTAGTTTCATAATCAATTTTAATTGTTCAAGCAGAGGCAACAACCCCAAAATTATTAATAAGTTCTCCCGATGTATTGTTAGCTATTTTAACTCAGTCTAATTACCTATCTTCCAATAGCGCAATCAAAACACGAATTAAATCATTAAATTTTATGGTTTGTTTATGAATTCATAACCTAAGGTCGTTAACTTATAAAAACCCCATAAGTCAAACCATATAGTTTCCGCATTAAATTATTATTTTCATGTAATTATTACCTTTTTCATATCAAAAACCCTGCTCCCGATAGTGATTAATGAAATAAATCAATTTATGGGAGAAACTCTGTCTGGAATCATTAAGTTCAATAATAAATTATGCTTTGAACAAAGAAAAGCAAATATAATATTATAAATTGAAAAAGAAATTAAGCTACATCAAATCCCTAGTATGAGAGTTTAGTTCGACATAGTAATTAAATAAAACTTAATTAAATTTGAAACTAATTCTATAATCAATATGAATGATGAAAAGAAAAAGTTAAAAACTAAGAGTTAAAAGAGTTTAGAGCATTAAAAACCTAAGTCAACAAATAACCTGTAGACGCGTTCCTTTGAATGTTGACACAAAGTCTTAAGAGGCGAGAAACTATGTAGAAAACGAATAGCTTTGAGATATGAACTATACAATGAATTGAGATTTCCCCCTGACTAATGGCCTAGCTCATTCTTATTTATATACTATGGCTAGTCTCTCTATTTATATAGACTTTCTGAAATATCTTTGTGTTCATTTAGGAAAGTGAATCTTTATTAAGTAAAAAATCTTTTGGAGATAGGAAATTGTTTAGGCTTTGTATTTCTTCCCAATCAGGACTCTCCCAGCGTCTAAATAGGACTTTAGCTTTAATAAGGTACGTCCCACGATAAATCCTAATTAAAGTAATTAAAAATACTAAAAATTCTAATAAAAAATTTATTAAAAATACTATAAAAATAACACTTATCATTTTATAGTCTTTTTCATATTCTTCTTTGTGATGCAAAACTCTTGTAATAATATCAGAATCATTATAGTATCCTCACAATGGTAGATTCAGGCATTCTAACTATTCTAGTAGTTTTCATCTGTTTAGATAGCTAAAATGATTGAAGCCGCCTAAATTTATTAACAAAGGACTATTAATTATGAGTTGTAAAGAAAATTGAAAGTCAAATTATGCCATGAGAATCAATTTAGAGGAATGTTAAGTGTGTTTAACTCGCGACGAATAGAAGCTGGCATGGAAGCTCGTTAAACTAGCACCTTAATATTAAATCATCTAAGACACTTAACTAAAACCTAATTAAGGTTAATTAAGTGTTGATGAGTAATTTGGACTTAATTAGAATCAAAGGACAACTTATAAATAACAAATGTGAGGTTAAAACATGAATATATAAGACTTAAAGTAGGTGAAGGGAAAAATGTTGTCAAGGTGACTTGCATATGACCTTTTACTCTTTAAATAGCTTAAGATATCCTAAGTAAAGGAAAGAGAAACAAAAAGAAAGGAAAGAGAAGGAAGAGGCCAAATCTTAAGAAGATGAGAAGAAGAAGACAAAGAAAAGTTGATATATCTTGAAATTAATACTTGAAATCAAAAGGTTTTTACTAGAAATCATAAAAGATGAGTTAGTTTTCATCTATCCTTAAGTTATTTAGTTGATTTAATGAAGAATTTGGTTAGGGTTTCAAAGAGGAGTTTTGGTTAAATCATGATTTTTGATGGAATAAATGAATTCAACTTGATTTAAAGTGTTTGCTAGTTAGTTTAGGTTGTATTAACTATGAATTGAGCTTTAATTTGAATGAATTGAAGAAAACACACCTAAAGTTTCTCAGAGATGGTTCTGCAATGTGCAGGACAAGTGAAAGGATATGATTTTAATTTGAATTAATTGGCTTCATAAGTTATGAAACATCCTAATTATGTAATCAAGTGAGATTAGAAGAAATCATGTTAGAACTAAAATTGCTATTGTAATATGGTTATGGAAATCTAATGAACATAAGAAAATATTCAAAAAAAGATGTAACCTTTGATATATTTTAATGTGTTAAATGATGAATAGTTTATTGAATTTGAAACACAAAATTGTTAAATGATGGATGGGGAATACAACAATATTTTTTGGGAGTCCAAATTGTAAAGGAAAGTAAGAAAGATATGCATTGAAGTCATGCACACCAAGTGTTTGATAAAATGCCTAAATGATAGTTAAATAAGAAATTAAGGTGCTTAAATAGTCAAGATATAGTTACAACTAAACGGGACATTCTTTACTTAGGTAAACAACAAAATTAATGCCGATGGACGTATCGATTAGTTATACTATAAAAATAGTTCTAATAGTATCAGGAATGATTTTGAAAGTTGTATATATATATATATATTTCAACTTTAAGCTAGAAATTAAAAACGGGTGGGCAATTTAAGGAGGTTGGTTGACCTAATTCATTAAAAGATTTGAATTGAGATTTGTGCACAACTTGTGTTTTGAATTGTTTGAAGAATTGAAAAAGGTAACATTTCTTAAATGATACTTTTTTTGAAACCCTTGCTTTTAACATTAAGCAGAAGATTTACAAGTTTAAATGTTTATTTATACATGCACATGATTTGATTAACATGTCTTAAATGTATATTGATGAAACAAGAAATGATTAAACCAAAAGCATACTCTAAGTTTGAAAGAGACAAAGAAAATGATTGTTCCCTGAAAAATAGTTTGAAAAATGATTTATTGTCAAAGATTGAAATGACTATTTATATGAGAATTGATTAAAAAGAAGGGAAAATCACTTTTACATACCTTTAAAATACGTTAGTCAGAATATGCTTTTTATAAAATACTCTGAATTATGATTCTGTTCAACACTTTAGTCCTTCGTTCACTTTTCTGTATTTAGCCGTAAGTCAAAGCAATAAAATACTTTCAAAGGAGAGAGAAGTTTTTTTTAACTAAAATATCCTCAATCACTCACCATCACTATCATCTCCTCTCTCCTTACCCGTCTCTTTATTTTCTGTCTCTTCATTTTCCTCAGTCTTCCTTCTTCTGCGGTCGGCAAACGACATTCAAAGTAGTGAGGATAACTAAATCAAGATCCATTTTAAACTGATCTTTAGAGAAGGGTAACTGCTAACTTGAGCTTTCAGTTTAGAAAGAGAAGTGCCTTCTTAGTATGTACAGATGGCTAAGAAGCATGAAAGGTGTTATGCATCAATTAGCTTATAATAAAACTTTATTTTATTATAGAGCCGTTGTTTGTGATGCACATGCCTTATTAAGTGATGGAAAAGAAAAAAAAAACAACAACAGAGAACTATTAGTTGCCTAAATGAAAAACTTTTTGAAACTTTCAACCTTCTCTACTGCGATTTGTAAGAGTGGTGGTGATGGACCGATTTTAGTTGGTGAATCTGTTGGCTATAATTGTCTTTTAACAAATTGGTGAGGTTGAAAAGGGAAATACCAATATTTGTTTTAATCGGATAATTGAGAGATTGGAAAAAGCAGGGATTGACCAAAGTCTGATGGTGGTTTTGGAGATAGTTTTGGTGGTGGTGGAGGCGACTGTAGATTTTATTTATTTTTATTTTTGAGTATTCTTTACCAATAGATAACTTCACTGATGGAACTAATATAATTAAAATTATACTAAAAACTTATTTACTTATTTTTGACAAAAAAAATTTTACTATTTTTTATTTTTTATTTTTTAATTTTTGAGTGTGTTTATGCAAATCAAAGTTAGAAATATGACAGAGAGATTGGAATAAGAACTTTGTTTGAATGTAATTACATTATGTAACACAATAAAACAACTGTAATGACTTGTGTTGTATATAGCTTGTAAACTCTGAATTGTTATGAATGTTTATGTAAGGAAATGGAAATATGCAATTCTAATGCCTGATGAATGTTGGGTTATGGACTTGCCAAGATGATACCATAAATGTATATTGATCTATGTTTTAAATGTTTACTACCACTAGAGTTGAAATTATAAAATTTTCAAGAACTACTCCTTTCCACAAAAATTTTTAAATTACTTTACCAGATACACTCTATTTTAAGTAAAGTACTAAGTTAATGAATGGTTTTAAATGGTACACTATCCCTTGTAACCTGATTTTTAGAGAATTATGGACCAGTCTAGGTGTCTGAAGTTCATGTTACAAGAGGTATGTCTTGCTTTGTAGGGGGATAAGGTGTGATAATCATTGCATTGAATTTGTTGGAAAATTAAATTGTTTCTTCCTTCCTATATTTGCCAAAGAATATAAACCATGATAGCATGTGATTCTCCATTTCTAATAAAAGCAACCAAATTTGCTACCATGAGGGGCAAATAGAACTCCTTTCACGTCACATGAATACTCAAACCAAAAAAATTAGATCAATTAAATACTTATTTGATAGTTGAAAAATGTGAAAATTATTGTTTTAAAGACTATACTAACCACACATCAAGTGAATATTTTGCATATAAATGCTAAAAACACTAAAAAATTTATTATTGCTAGTCGGAGAAGGATACAATGTTGCCAAAATTTATAACTTCGGGGACATAATAGGTTCCTTATAAAGTTTAGAGTGCCACAAGATTTTTTTGGTAAATTACAAGGGTAAATTTATGCATTTGCCACTATTTATATTTTGATTTGAAGAATGCAGGGCACAAGCAATTCTACAATCAGACCTCACAGAGTAACGACCATTATTTGCATAATGCTAGACTAACTTGTTCTCCAATCTGGTCAAACTAAGAGGGATAAGGAGTATAGCTTGAGTAACTTGTTTAATAATGAGGCTTCTTATTAATTGCACATTCCAAGTACCAACAAAATTATTAATTAATTTGTATTGATCTCCATTATCCCTAAGACGCAACTTGAAAGGATATTGAGTAGGAAACCAAGCATAATATTGACAAGAGATTGATTCTCCATTGCATCCCATCTCACCCTCTGTTTAAGAACTTCACTTTCATCTTCAACCCCATGAAAAATTAATACTCGCCAAGAAAGTTTAAAAATGGAAAATATTTCCCTTTAAGAATCTTTGCCAACAATGAAGTAGGAGAAGTTAAAAGTCCTAGCCTTATTTAGCAAGTAAGGCTAAGCTTTCCAAGTTACGAAAGCCTAAACCTCCTTCCGTTTTAATTTTACTAAGACTCTTCCAAGAAGCACAATGGATCTTCTTTTCTTCTTGTTGCTGTCCCCACCATAAATTTGAGATAATTTGACATAAGTTGGCTGAAATTTTAAAACAAGAGAGAACATAAATAGGAATGACCATAGCTACTGCCTTAATTAAATATCCTTCCTCACTAGAGATAAAAACTTCTCTTTCCATCCCATCAATTTATATTAAATCATGTCTGCAATTTCTCGAAAGACTACCACCTTCGGATATAATGATCATATAAGGTAATCCCAAGTATTTATCTTGCCCTCCTAGATTTTCGATTGCTAACAATCTAGCCAACTTCCCTCTTAGACTATTGTGACTAAAGAAAATTGAATATTTATCCTGATCAATAACTTGACCACTAGCTTCAGCATGCTTGGATAAAATTCATTGTAGAACATGCACTTCAGATTCCTTAGCCTTATTTTAAAAATAGAATCATCAGCAAACATAGATGAGAGGTTGATGGGCATCGTTTAACAATTTTAATACTTGAAAGATGAACATCCTACTCTTCTTGAGAAAGAAGAAAGGATAACCTTTTTGCAACATAAGAAATAAGGGAAGGGAAAAATGATCTCCCTGCCTTATATCACAAGTTGATTGAATAAAACCATGATGCTCACCATTAATTTTAACAGAACATTTTACAAAAGTAACATATGCCATGATCCACTTTATCCATCATTGATGAAAGCTGCTATGAATAACTTTGGACTAGCACTGCAGTTAGACTTCTAACAAGTCATTTTCTCTATATAGATTGTACACGGTGTCCGTAAATACCTAACTATTTACACATTTTCCCCATATAATCTTCACAGAGAGCATTACAAGAGCAATGTGAGAAGCATGCAAGATTTAGCCATTCCACTTGCATAACTAATAGAAAGTTTAAGAAAAGTAAACATCGAGTTGAAGTCACTAGATAAAGAGAGATTACAGATAACTGAAACAAAAAAAAATCATTATATATATATCTATATATATATAAAGGAGGATCGTGAGTTTATCCTATCTATTGATGTGGTGCTTCATTTGAGGAGAGAGAATTTACAATAATTGAGTGTTTTCTTTTATCTTAAATGTGAGAGATTTCAGATTTCTAAGAGATCTCAAAAAGAAAATGAAGAGATTTCAAAGAGAAAATGAAGTAAAAAAATAAATATATATCTTGTGTGGCTTTTATTGCATTGAATATTAAGAGAGATCTCAAAAAGAAAATGAAGAGATTTCAAAGAGAAAATGAAGTAAAAAAATAAATATATATCTTGTGTGGCTTTTATTGCATTGAATATTAAGAAGTGCAATTATTTGGCAGTAACTGAGTTATATATTGCATTAAAAATAAATCAGTTTCATAAAAGGTAAATTTAAAAAAAGGAAACTTTTTAAACAAAAATAGAAAAGAAAAAATTTTCCATTTACTATTAAAAAAGTGAAGAACGAAAAATTAGCTCAATGAATATAAAAAAAGGGACACAAAAATTTAAGCCTAAAATTAAAACCACAAATGATTACACAAATTATTAGCTAATTTATTATCCTAAAATTTTGTCTAAAAAATTTATTTGTTACAAAATAATAATAAAAAAATATTACACCTCTCATCTTCTAATAACATAAAATAGTAAGAAAAACAAATAATGACTAATTATTAAAGCACCCATTAAAAAAAATTTTTTGAACTTTTTCAAAACTTTTCATTTACGGTGATAAGGTTTAAACTCTTCATTTACCATAATAAAATTCTAACAAATAAAACAACAAATTATTAATTAATTAAAACATAACATTTATTTAAATAAAATAAAAATGATCTACTGTTAAATGCTACTGTTTTTCTAAAAAAAAAAAAAAAAAAAAAAAAAACCCAATATGTAGGTTTGTAGCTTAATTAACATAACAAAGTGATTCAAATTAAAAAAAAAAAAAAAAAAAAAAAAACCCAATATGTAGAGTTGTAGCTTAATTAACATAACAAAGTGATTCAAATTAATCAACAATAAATTAGAAAGACCCTTAGCCACTTCGTTATGTATTTGAAGTTAGAAATTGAGGTAAATAATACCATTTAACCTCTCTTTTTGGACTCTTTTTAATTTATGGATCTATCATATTTCTAATTTTAAATCATTTTATGTGTTTTAGGTTCAAAAGACAACCAACATTGCCAAAAAAATATGATTTTATCGGCTGCTTTCAATAAAAAAAAATGAAAATTGATTCCAGAGATCAATGAATTTACTATCAACTTAAGCAGACCAACTCTTGCAATTCAATTAGTACATGTTTATATTCTAATGGCTATGATTTTAAAATATAACATATCATATTCATATATATAATTTTATACACTTTACTTTATATTTAATAGAAAATTTCAGCGTCTGCTTATACTTTAAGGAAACCTAACCTACACATGATCATAGGCAAATCTTAGCTAAAAATAAATAAATATGTGTTGTGAACTATACAATAAACTAATGTTACAATTATCTTCTTAATTTTTTTTTTTTTTAAAACTCACACATTTCTTAGAAGCTGTAATATCAATCTCCACATTTTGAATTTTCACAATTTGACTTAAAACATATATCTTACGATTCAAATAAAAAATATTGTTATACAGCCGCGCGATGCGTGGAAAATTGCCTAGTTTTTCTAAAAAATAAATTTAAACATCTCATGCCTGGAAGTGAAGGCAGTTATCGGCTATCATACAATAACAAAAAGAAAAATAAAGGGCAATATGGCAATATGGCAAAAAGAAAGAAAACTAGGAATGGCTAATATGGCCTGCTGCGTCAGGCAATAAAGTATAAAGTATTTTAAGAGACCTCTTGCAGCATGTTAAAAGGAAATTTTTTTACTTAATGTTTACTAAATTGAAGTTGATACATATTTATGTGACAAATTGGTTCAGAGGTATGGTAATGTGATAGCATATATATCTAAGGTACGACAAGTGAATTAAGCCTATTCTAACATGATCTTGCCATACCAAAGATAACCCACTAGCCATATCCCTAGGTTCAACAAAGTAAAATTGAGAACAATCATATTTTTGAAGCTTTTTATATATAAAAGAGCTCTTATTTTTTGTTATCTACAAAAAACAATATATTTGGAGAATGGGAAAAAGACATTCCTTTAAGATGGTGAACTGTCAAGGGTTCACTAAAAACCTTGGTAGTTTCAAGCCAAAAGCTTTATTTTTCCCCTAAAGACGCATTTCTACTAGTTCCCTCTCCCATTTCAGGATGAGATTCATCTAGCCAAAATAAAATATTTTTATTGCAAATTTTCTACCTCCTCATTTAGCAGTCGCTTCTTTCCACTTTCCAATTCAATAAAATGAGGCAATCCAACTAATATTTTTCCATCTTTAGATCCCCCCATATTGGTAATTCCCAGCTGATTGCATTATCTTGCCAATCGTTCCAAAAGTTTCCTCTTTAGTTCAAATAATGTTATCTTAGTTTGAGTTTCTCAAATAGTTTAGATATAAGATGATTAAAAAGCTTTAGAGAGTACTTCCCATAAAGTTTTGAGGTTATTTGTGGATTGGTGGGGATAGCATAAATCTCTAAATAAAAAAACTAGAGTGTCAAAGTTCAAAGAATCTAGAGGATAAGAAGAAGCATTTTTCGAACTAGTGGTTAGAATAATTGGAGGAAAATAATAGTTACTCCCTCTGTCCCATTTTTTTTTTTTTGCTTGTTATTCCTTTTTTGGATGTCCCAAAATGTTTGCAGGGTTTCTAAATTTAGATATGTAAATAATTATTTTTTCCGTAATAACATTTATGATCCTTCATTAAATGAGAAACTTTTATTAATATCTTCAATGAGTTAAAGGGTATAAAATGGCAAAATAACTTTTGTTGACTAAATTCTTAATATGCGTGTTTTGTCAAACCATACAAACAAAATGGGACAGAGGAAATATTATATTGCTTGAATTATTGGCATTAATTGTGAATTATATGGATAATTGCTATGGCCTTAAGTGGATTGTTGATTGTTATATGGCCCCACATATTTAATAATGCAATTTGGGTTGTCATAATCTAGGCTAAAACTTTGTGAAAAATGGAAAGGAATAGCCCCAATATTAAGTGATCGATTATCCTCTAGATCTTGAACAAAAGCCTTAGTAGTGGGGTTAGGTCATGGTGTTCTTTCTGAAAAGGGAGGAAAAGGTAATGAACTAAGGGTAGAAAATTAGAAATGCTATCTTATAATTGCACTATGGATATTTTCAAAAAAGTGGATAACGACTGAGCAAAACTTTTATATGTACCAAAGTTTTGCTTCGTGGCACAATCTAAGAAGGTTAAAGAAGCTGCATCACCATCATTATTTTGTGGCTCATTAATGAGATAATCCTTACCTTTTTGTTGATGTCATCTCTAACTCATTCCACTTGTGATTCCAGCACCTTCCTTTTATCATCTTGTTCTTTGATCCACAGTTGCAAGGATTCTAATCCACCAAGTTTCTCTTCCAAATGATTATTGTACAGAAGATGAGGCTCTCATCTAGGGACCAAATCTAAGTTTAGACCCCATGACTTTTCCTTTCTTCTCATTCTCTAATTTATAAGTACAAGAACGTATGATATGACTATTCGATCACAATAATAATGAAAACAAAATCCATGCCATTCCTCTTTTCGATTTGAGTTTGAAATCCAGTTAAGAAAGGTTGTGTTGGTTCTTTTCTAGAAAAAAAAGCAATGAATCCACTGGCTGATAGCTTGGTTTGGAGAAAATGGAGGCATGCCAAGTGTGCGAAATACACCAACTGAGAAATTAATATCACACTTGATCTGACTTCTTGTAACGCCCCAAAATTTTTAAATCTTAAAATGGTATTATTTTATCAGGTCATGAATGGTGCTGCAGAGAGGGGGATAATATTTTATTTAGATCCGCGGAAGATATTGAATGTAATTAATTATAGATGGACAGTGATTTACCGGGTTATGAATAGTACCACCGGTCTGTGAATAGTACCTCTGGTCTGGGAATCGGTATTATTTTGGTTCAGAAAAATTACTATTTATGTTTTATATTTTATTTAATATTTTTTGGAGTATGCATACATGATTTTTATGGGTGGAAAGTAAGTAATGAATATTTGGGAGTTATGCATAACATTGATTTTTATGGGTGCGAAAGAAGTAATGAATATTTTTGGAGAGAAGTTAAATAATTAGTGAATAGTGAATTATTAATGTTATAATTAATTAAGGAAATTTTTGGGAATTATTTTTATGGGAGGCTAAATTTAAGAAATTTGTAGAGATAAAATAATATTTTTGAAGAATTTAATTGGGAGAATATTTGTTATAGCCATTAGATTAGATACTAATTTGAACCCATCCTAGCCATTCCAATTATGGGAAAAAGACTAAAAAGCTTCTGTTTGCTCTATATAGTCAACCTTCAATAATTGAGCAACAACTTTCTCTTTTTCTTCTTCTTCTTCTCCTCCTTAGGCGTTCACTTTCTTCTTCTTCTTCTCCTTATTTTTCCAGTGACATCCCGACCCGCAAATGCAAATCCTAGAGGGCGGGGTTAGAGCGAAGCTCCTGGGCTAGCTTCTAGGATTGGCAGGCTAGCTAGGTAGTGGACATGCGGGACAAGGATTGAATCAAATCTATATGAAAAGGAAGAAAGAAAACTAATCATTTAAGGCGCCTTTGTGGAATGGCTAGAGAGTGGAAGAAACCTTCAGGTAACCATGCTCGCTTAACAGAAGATCCTAGGATGGGTGACCTCCTGGGGAAGTTTCCCATTTCACCTAAGTGACAAAACCGTGCGGATCCCCAATTTTGTATGGGAGACTTGGCTTGATTCAAAGGGACAATCCTCTGGTTGATTAGAGTCTGGGCGTGACAATTTGGTTTATCCAGAGCTGACCCCCTCAGAGTAAGATGTATTGGTTCGAGGATGAACACGCGGAAGCTGGTGGGCCCTGTAACATCCTGGACCTTCGGCAAAGCCCAATCCTAAGGAGGGTGAGTTAGAGCGAAGCTCCTGGCTAGGCTTTTTAGGATTTGGTAGGGCTAGCTAAGGTAGTGGAGATGCGTGACACAGGAAATGAATCGAATCATATTATCAAAAAGCGAGAAAAACTAATCATTAGAGGCAACTTTTTGGTGGATGGCTAGGAGGAGTTGGTAAGAACTTCAGGTAAGCGTTGCTCGCACAGAAAATCCTTAGGGATGGGTCTTAACAGAAATCTTAGGATGGGTGACCTCCTGGGAAGTTTCCTATTTCATTTACGGGAAAAAACCATGCGGATCCTGCCAATCTTGTATGGGGACAATTCCTCTGGTGATTAGAGTCGGACGTGACACTTCTAGGCTGTGGGTTGGATCCATGGTAAACGCTTCACCGATTGTGCAATTTAAAATAAATTTGAACAGAGGAAATTGTAAAGAGAGCTTGATTGCTTGACTCGTTGGAGAGTTTAATTTGAATTCATCGAAGAATTTTGGTTCTCTTTTTATTTGTCCCTCTTGCTGCTATTATAGGTTCACAGACAGTTATCAAAAGAAGCCACTGACACACGTTCCCATTAGCTCCTTTGTTCTTCCACTTTCCTATACATGAGCAATTGCTTGAGGAGTGGGCTTGAGGAGTTCTCTTTTTGTTCAACTGCAGCCCACGTTTCAATTGTCTCTTTCTTTTAATTAATTAATTAATTAATAAAAATTAATTAATCAATTAATAAAAATTAATTAACCAATTAATTACTCAAAACAATATTAATTGGGGCCCAATCCAAAATACTAAACCCAATTCCAAAAAATCACAAAATGAGTTCAACAATTGACCCCCATATTAAGTTGGCCTGATAAGTCATGCTTAATATGTTAGCCCATTTTAAAAAATTTTAACCCACTTATAAAAAAAATACAAAAATTAAAAATACAATTTCAAACAAATCAACAAGAAAAACCCTAACCCTCCTTTCACTTTTCACTTTGCACATCCACCAATCTTCGTTAACTTCTTCTGGCAAAAACTTTTGTCCCTTCTAATAAGTGACTTTTTAATTTCAAGAATCAAGCAATATTGCTTTAACCAATTTTGGACGTTGTATACAGGTTTGTTCTTCTTCTTTCTTTTCTAGCTTTTTTTTTTTCTTTTTTAAATAATAACGTGATCATTTGGTGGCTATCTTTGGCCACCATTGCACTGCATAGTGCACTCTCCTTTCTCTTTTCTTTTTTTAATAATATATATAATAACTAATAGAAAAGTGGGTCTTTTTTAGATGGTAGTGAATTTGTGAAATGTGAATTATGGTTTGGCTCTTGTATTTTGTCTCTGATGAATTTTTGAAGAATCCTAGCAATGGAACCCATAAAAAATTATTCCAAAGGCACCAAATTTGAGGAGAGAGAATATTTTTCCTATATACTGGTGTGACGCTTCATTTGAGGAGAGAGAATTTACAGTAATTGAGTATTTTCTTTATCTTAATTGTGAGAGATTTCAGATTTCTAAGAGATCTCAAAAAGAAAATGAAGAGATTTCAAAGAGAAAATAAAGTAATATATATATATATATATCTTTTGTGGCTTTTATTGCATTGAATATTAAGGAGTACAATTATTTGGCAGTAACTGAGTTATACACTGCATTAAAAGTAAATCAGTTCATAAAAGGTAAATTTAAAAAAAGGAAACTTTTTAAACAAAAATAAAAAAGAAAAAATTTGGCATTTACTATTAAAAAAGTGAAGAACGAAAAATTAGCTCAATGAATATCACAAAAGGGACACAAAAATTTAAGGCTAAAATTAAAACCACAAATGAGATGACACAAATTATTAGCTACTTTATTATCCTAAAATTTTGTCTAAAATTTATTTGTTACAAAATAATAAAAAAAAAATGTTACACCGCTCATCTTCTAACAACATAAAACAGTAAGAAAAATAAATAATCACTAATTATTAAAGCACTCATTAAAAAAATTTATTTGAACTTTTTCAAAACTTTTCATTTACCGTGATAACGTTTAAACTCTTCATTTACCATAATAAAATTCTAACAAATAAAACAAAAAATTATTAATTAAACATACATTTATTAAATAAAATAAAATAATATATTGTTAAATGCTACTGTTTTCTAAAAAAAAACCCAATATGTAAAGTTGTAGCTTAATTAACATAACAAAGTGATTCAAATTAATCAGCAATAAATTAGAAAGACCCTTAGCCACTTCGTTATGTATTTGAAGTTATAGATTGTGGTAAATAATACCATTTAACCTCTCTTTTTGGATTCTTTTTAAGTTATGGATCTATCATATTTCTAATTTTAAATCATTTTGAGTGTTTTAGGTTCGAAAGACAACCAATATTACCAAGAAATATGATTTTATAGGCTTCTTTCAATAAGAAAAAAAAAATTTGATTCCAGAGATGACTGTGAATTCACTATCAACTTAAGGAGAAAAACTCTTGCAATTCAATTAGTACATGTTTCTATTTCGATGGATATGATTTTGAAATATAACATGTCATATTCATATATATAAAATTATACACTTCATTTTATTTTTAATAGAAAATTTCAGCGTCTGCTGATACTTTAAGGAAACATAAGCTATACATGATCATAGGCAAATCTTAACTAAAAAAAAATACTTAAATATGTGTTGTAAACTATACAATAAACTAATGTTACAATTATCTTCTTAACTTTTTCTTTTTTAAAACTCACACATTTCTTAGAAGGTGCAATATCAATCTCCACATTTTGAATTTTCAAAATTTTACTTAAAACATATATCTTACGATTCAAATAAAAAATATTGTTGTACAGTCGTGCGATGCGCGGAAAATTGCCTAGTTTTTCTAAAAAATAAATTTAAACATGTCATGCTTGGAAAATTGCCACTGTATATAGGTTCGTTCTTCTTCTTTCTTTTCTTGCTTTTTTTTTTTTCTTTTCTAAATAATAACGTGATCATTTGGTGGCCATCTTTGGCCACCATTGCACGGCGTAGCTCACTTTCCTTTCTCTTCTCTGTTTTTTAATAATATATATAATAAATAATAGAAAAGTGGGTCTTTTTTAGATGGCATTGAATTTGTGAAATGTGAATTATGGTTTGGCGCCTGTATTTTGTCTCTGATGAATTTTTGAAGAATCATAGCAATGAAACCAATAAAAAATTATTCCAGAGGCACCAAATTTTCGATACCAATTCCACTGGCAACCATTTTTTCAGATTATGGCACCAGTGAAAATATATTTCTACTCTGACTAAGGGAAAAACTAGTTACTCTGAGATGAATATAAATTGCCTAACGAATTATATACCTTTAATTTTCTACCAAATGGTTCCACTGCTTCATTTGCTAACTCCTTCAGGGATGCCCTTGCTAATACACCAGCTCCTCAAGTCAGGTCCTTTGCTAAACTTTACATCATTTCGTTCTATCAGGTTCTCTCTAAGGACATTGGCAACTGGTTCATTATCCTCTCTATCAGCTGTTTCTAGATATATTTTTTGAATTGAGGTGACTCCCCTAGCTCATATGTCTTCTGATTGACAGTCTCCTCTTCTCTCTATTTAAGATTCAGATGTTCAAGTTATCTCTTCTCCACAGGTTTGCTCTCTATTGCATTGCCCTGTGTCGTACATGTAGATGGCTCCTCTTTTAATTTTATTTGTTTGTTATCACTGAGATTAAGGATCCATTACATAAGATTTACTCCTTTTTTTTAGTTTGTATGAATATATTTAAAGCCGTGAATCGACCTTTACACATTTATAAAAGAAACGGCCAATAGGCCTATTTACTTTATTCATGATTGTCGTGGGATCAGCTATATCACCTGCCTATTGCTTGCTACAGGTGACATTTCTTAATGGGATCGTCAGATCAGCCCCACTGCCATTGCTGACATCCTTCATTTTCCACCTGGTGGGATAGTACTCCTTTAGGTAATGACTACTGACATTTCTCTTGTGCGGCTCTCCTGTACTACTGCTACAGGTGACATTTCTTAATGGGATCGTCAGATCAGCCCCACTGCCATTGCTGACATCCTTCATTTTCCACCTGGTGGGATAGTACTCCTTTAGGTAATGACTACTGACATTTCTCTTGTGCGGCTCTCCTGTACTACTTGATAGCCAATAAACATTTCATCTAGGCCCTTATGACCATAAAAATGTATGAGCTTCTATTTTCACTCAGGTTTCAATAGGCTACTAACATATGGAATTCTTGAATTCCTAGGGGTACTGAGGTTGACTTCCTTCAAAAGATCTTGGACTTCAGTAAGGATATCGTCTAACTTAATAAATGTTAATTCTTCCCCAAAGATCACTTCAGTACCATCAACCTCCAAGTACTCCTCTATAACTAACCTGTCAAACAGTTACCGCAAATAAGCTCTGGAGATAGCAACTGTAGCTGTTGCCATCCCATCATTAGATAATATTTTCTTAATCATGGAGCTCTATCACCCCAGGTGTTGGCTCAAGAGTCAATTTTTTATCTCTAGATTTTGATGATTAAAGCAAAATAAATAAATTTAAATTATATTATTTGTGCTAATATTATTTTATGCAGATTTAAAATACGAAAAATAATAAACGAAGCAAAATCCTAGAAATCCAAGGATAAACAAAGATCATGAAAACCATTGAAGATCTTAGTGGTTAGTGTTTTAGGATTTGTTGTAGGATAGACAGAATGTTCATTTATAAGCACAAAAATATTTCTTCTCTCTTTCTTAAAAATTTTTTCGAAAATGTTTCCTTAAAAAGTCAAAGATTTCGTTCTTAAATCCTCTTACTTGTCAAAGATTTCGTTCTTAAATCCTCTTACTTAAAATGAAAGAGATTATATCTCAATCATTTTGGTAACAAATTTTTGGAAAAAGATTTTCTCATTTTTGAAAAATATCTCCATAAAAATCCAATTTTTTTACCTAAATAGACTTTGTCTCAATCGTTTTTGGTAATAAAAACAATTCGAAAAAGATTTTTATGTTTTTATTGTTGGAAACTAATTTTTAAGGAAAATCTAAAATCTTGCTTTTCTTTACTTACCTAAATGAAAGAGATTTTGTCTCAATCATTTTTTGTAATAAAATATTTCGAAAAAGATTTTCATATTCTTATTTTCGAAAATTATTTTTCGAAAGATTATTTTTAAAGGAAATTATAAAAATTTTTTTCTATTCGCTTACCATAAAAGAAAGATCTTTGACTCAAAGGAATTTTTTGGTACAGATCTCCGTATCTTCTAAATTTGGAAAAGTCAATATTCTGTTTTGAAAAGAAAAGATTTTACGATTTTACTTTCTAAAACGAGATTCTCATCACTCTCTATAAAAGGCGTCTTTCCCTTGTAAAGACGCGGGTTTTTGTTTTAAGAGTATAAGTCCATTGATCAAATCTTTAATCTCTCAAGATTTACTCTCAACCTCGTTATTTCTTTTCATCTTGTTATTTCACGTATTACTTTTAAAAGAGAAAAGAAAATTTCATAACAACTTCTTTTGAAAAACATATTATGTTCTTTAAAACGATTTTCTAATCTTAATTTCTGTTTTTCCTGTGCTTATATTCTCATTTCTCTCTATCTATATAGATTCGGTAATATGTTGTGGACAGGTTTTTTTTTTATTTGAAAAACATTTGTGTAATAGCTTAGTTGAAAAGCTATTGTGTAATAGGTTATCAAGCGATCTTCTCCTTGAGTGAGATTCTAATGTCTTGATTTGAGTTTCTGTTCTCTGTAAAAACAGAAAGGGTTGAGATTGACTAGAACCTTTGGAAAATCCTATTGGGACAAAAGGGTAGATCTAGGTATTGATCTATTGCCTTATACTGTTGGTTCATCTCTTACCCTTGAAAAGAGATAACATAGTGAAGGATCTCAAGATGAGTCTTAGGGAATGGATGTAGGCGAGTTAGTGCGAACCACTATAAATCACTGTGTTATTCTTTTTATTTTCTGAAGTTCTGCTTGATACTATTTTACTTACACTTCTGTTAATCTTTTAGAAATGCTAAGTTGTTAATAGTTTTGTTAATGGTTTTGATGTTTCTAAACTGAAATAAGCTTTATCTTTTACTGAACAATAGAACTCTTGGACTTCTGCATTGTGAAATATACAAGTTCTAATCTGTTCTTCTATATTCAGTAAATATTCACAATTTGTGGTTCCTAATGCAGTTTTTCCTCTGAGTTTGTTTTAAAAAAGCTTTTGTGAAGCAGTTTAGAAAAATCAATAAACTGTTTCTCACTACTTTAAATATTTTTCTAACTTTATGAGGTAGTCAAAAACAATTAATAAACTTTTCCTTCATAAAAATAGTTTTGAAATTGATTAAGATATTGTGAAGAGCAGTTTCTAAATCGTAGCTGCTGCTTTAAAGTCTTTCTATTTTCTAACTTAGAACTTGTAAGGAAGTTCTAATATTAATAACTTACTCTCACAAATGCAATTCTATTTCCGCTGGCAAACAGATTTTGATCTTTCTTTTGAAACTTACTCTCACAAATGCATTCTATTTCCGCTGCAACAGAATTTTGATCTTTCTTTTGAAAGTTAAATTTTTATTTTTAGAAAACCCAATTCACCCTCGCTCTTGGGTTGTGCCATACGTATACAGGACCCATACCAGGCTCCCACCTCAGCCTCTTATAAGGTGCGATGGCTAATGACGGTGTTGAATTGACCTCAGCAACATCTAATGAGCTATCAGGAGATGAGCTAGTATCCTCTGAAGCTTCAGTAACTATAAACTCGGTCTGATTCAAGGCGCCAACTTCCTCAGGAGAAAAATTATCTTTAACTTCCACTGCTTTCCTTCAAGTCCAACGCATTCTAATACAATGGATGGGTCGTATGATTGTGCTTCTAAGGCATTGGAGTTAGCTTGAAAAGGTTTAGGATCTGCCCACACATCTTCCTTATCATCAACTTTCCAAAATATTAGAAACTGATGCAAGGAGGACGACGCACACTAGTTGGCATGAATCCAGTCCCTTCTCAATAATAGATTATAACCAATAATGGATCTAACAACAAAGAAGGCTGAGAAAGATGTTTTACTCCCAATAGTAATCTCTAGTGCAATACTCCCATGGTTTTTGACACATCACCAGTAAAAGCCAATACTATAATGTTGGTAGCTATAAGATACTCTGTCCTCCCAATAACTAAGAGCGTTTTGAATGGCATTATATTCAATGCTGATCCATTGTCTACAAGAAGCCTTGAAATGGGTTTTCCATCAATATGTGCAGTCATATATAATGGCATGATATGTTGAGTCATGCTTTCTGCAGGCTTCTCAAGCACTACTATTTTTGGTTTTCCAGGCTTGGAACACTGAATAGTCACTCCACTGCATATCTCTGGTTCATCAGAACCTGGTTCCTCCTGAGGTACATATGTCTTCCTTGGGAACTTCCAGAACTCTAGTGGCAAGAGAATTCTTGTAACTACACAACTAAACGGCAAAGGTACACCTTTAAATGAAAAGTTACTTTTTGAAATCTCTTTCTCCATAGAACTTCCTTGGGATTCTATGTCATCATCTATGGTTTTACACTTGAACTTATTTTTCTCATTTTCGCAGTTGTAACTGGCTAAAGTTGCCTTCTGCCACTTCTCCAATACTCTTTTCCTCTGCAACCTTCTCTTTTGAGTTCGAGTCAGAGGTTGAGGCAACTTCGAATATCACGCCACCATACACTTCTTGCTTGGTTCAATAGATGGAGGAACAACAAATCTTGATTGGTTCCTTTGGAACTTTTGTTCAGATCTAATCACTTTTGTCTTCATAGGAAAGCGGTCAACAGTTGGACCAGCTTCCCTTAGAAACTTTCACTGCCAATGTAGCTGTAGCTTCTTATATGTATTTGAGATCTTCATATGAACCTACAGCTTCTTCAATTGGTCAACGATATTCCTCAAAGCCACTTCCACAGCATTGATGGACGCCATGAGTGGAAAAGGATCCTTATCAATTAGCATCTGTTCTTTATCAGGGAAGCCAAGACTCCTCTGTTAATTTGGTCCTATAAAGCATTCTTGAAACTCCAACAGTTACTAGTATTGTGGTTCCAGGAATCATGGTACTTACAGTATTGCTTTCCTTTCGACGACAGCTTATGACCAGGTGGGAGAGACACAAACTTTTCCTTCAGTAAGAAATCGAAGATCTCCTAAATCTTAGACACATCAAAGGTAAATTGAGTCTCTGAATCGGAGTTCTTCTTCTGAGATGTTGTCTTACTAGGCTCCTAAGTTCGGACACACACAGGAGCCTGAGTTCACTAAGTCAGCCACAACCGTTTCCTGATGACACTCATGATAATAACTTCCTCTTGAGCTTCTCTTTCTCTATGATTCTTCTTTCAATAGCTCTTCGTATTCTACCTCTTAGCCGCTAGCTCATAGAAATCTCTAAACTCCATCCCTTGGAATTCCTCCTCAACTTGAAGTCCAAGCCTCTTTGAGCCATCTGGACAAACTCATTTTCAAGTAAGAACATCTTACACATGTTCCTCAACTTCTTAAACCTTGCAATAAATGAGTCAGTCATCTCTCCATTTCTTTGTGTTGGCCTGGATAACTCGCCACACAAACCTCTGCTCCATCTCATACTATGAATTGACTGAGTTCCTCGAAAGTGTTGAATACCAGGTAAAAGGTGTACTTGTCAAGGAATTAGTAAACAACCACAACTTATAGTTAGCAAAATTCTCTAAATTGACAAGTTCCCCACATTGGATGGTGAATCTTGCTATATGCTCCATGGTTGATTGTCCATCTTCTCCACAGAATAATGTAAAGTCTGAAATTTTATACCCCCTGGGATAACGGTTCTCTCTAATGATTATTTTTTAATACGACTTCACAAACTCTGGGCGGCCAACTTGTATGAGGCCAGGCCCATACAACTCCTGTACAGCATCCCTCAGAACATTCATGGTGACCTAAGGAATCTGAGGAACATGATTACCTGTCGTTTGAGGAACCTTAGTGACACCAGTGTATGTATTCTGGGGAGCTGCATTGAAGGCAACCCCTCTAGTTCCTATCAACGTGAGGAGCATGAGAAGCCTCAGCCTCATAGACACATGGGTTAGTCATAGGACTAGTGGTCTTGAAAACAATGGTAGGAGTCATTGTAGGCCTGCCAGTGGGGCGGCTTGTCTAAAGTGGTGCCTTTGATGAGTAGTGCATCGGCTCCTCTCTTCAATGTGGTGGTTGATACCTCTCTTCAGCAAGAGCACGACCACTAGGACTTCGAGCTGGTTGCCCCCTGAGTTCTTTGGCGCACTTGGATGAAGATTCATTCTCCTCCTTAGCAGAAGACTTGCTAGTAGGAGATTGATTGACAGGTGAGTCCACAACATCAATCTTCCTTCCAGTGACCTTTGATAGGTGTTATTTTTATAGTATTTTTAATATAGTTCTTATTAGGATTTTTAGTATTTTTAATTACTTTAATTAGTTTTTATTTAGTTTTATTTATGTTTTGTTCAAAGCTTCCTTGAATCATATTTCACTTGATCTTGAGAAATCTTATAGGATTTTTATAGAAAACCAGCCAAAATATAGAAAATATTGTACCCAAGCCGTGCCATATAGCACGCCTGTGCTAAAGACCAGATTTTGCCTTGGGCCGAGAATGTCAGTTCTAGCCCATACCGCTTGCATGGACCCGTATGACATGCTTTTCTGACGTGCCAATCAAGTTTAAATCCTATTTAGACGTTGGGAGAGTCCTAATTGAGAAGAAATATAAAGCCTAAACAGTTTTCCATCTTCAAAAGATTTCTTACTCAATAAAGATTCACTTTCCTAAACAAACATGAAGATATTTCAGAAAGTCTATATAAACAGAGAGACTAGCCATAGACAAGGGAGCCATTCATTGTATATACCATCTCTGGTTCTATTGTTTTCTCTCTCTCTAAGACTTCAAGTGCTCAAGATTTGTGTCAATTCAAGGAAGCCGTCCACGTTATTTGTTGACTGGTTTTTATCTCTAAAGTCTTGATGTTGTTTTTACTTTTCATCATTCATATTGATTATGGAATTATTTTTAAGTTTAATTGAGTTTTATTTAATTACTATGTCAAACTAAACTCTCATATTAGTTTTTACTTTCATCCAATTAATTGATTATGGAATTATTTTTAAGTTTGAGTTTTATTTAATTACTATGTCAAACTAAACTCTCATATTAGAGATTTGATGTAGCTTAATTTGAATTCCAATTTATAATATTAGATTCGTTTTTCTTTGTTCAAGGTATAATTTATTATTAAACTTAATGCTTCCAGGCAGAACTTCTCCCCTAGATCGATTTATTTCATTAATCACTATTGGGAGAAGGGTTTTTGATATGAAAAAGGTAAAAAATTACATGAGAATAATAACTTGATGCGGAAGCTATATGGTTTGACTCATGGGGGGTTTTCATAAGTTAACGACCTTAGGTTATGAATTCACAAAATAGGTTATGAATCTCACAGAAAACATACCATTAAAGAACTTAAATGATTTAATTCAGTTATCATGCCACTAATTGGCAAGATCGGGTAATTTTAGACTGGGTCTTGGTTAAAATAGTCCTAAACAATGCATCGGGCAGAGCCTTGTTAGTGATTTTAGCGGTTACTTTTTCCCCTTACTTGAACAAATTAAAAATTGATTTACATCAAAACTAAGCTTGTTAGTGATTTTAGGGTTATTTTCCCTACTTGAACAATTAAAATTGATTATCAAACTAATAAAATAAATTGGATAGAATTAAATGAAATCAAAATCCCTTGTAGCTTTAAATCCTTAATTTCTTTTTATCAATATTCGTGCTTGATTTCTTTTTGTTCTCTTTTATTTGATAAAATTAATTTCTTAAAATAAATCTTCTTATTATCGTTTAAACAGTAGTAGGTTGATATAATTTTGGTACTTGGTATACAATCCTCATTGGAACGATACTCTACTCATTCTATATTACTTGTTGCAATTTCGTACACTTGCAAAAAATCATTGTCAACCTTCTCCATGAAGATATTCATGGTTTGCAACAATTTAGCTATCATCTGACTATTGCTCCTCTGCTCTTCCAGCATCGTCTTCACATCAAAAGAATTAAAGTTAATGATAACATCATCAGAAACAGAAGTCATTTTACCTGGACATTTATTAAAATCTTTAGAGGTAAGTGCAACTTCTAGGGGATTTTGAGCAGGAGAGTTGATTTCTCCTTCCTCATGAGGAGATATTCCTCTTTTAGGGCTTCCAAGGCCTACTCTCTGTCACGACCCGAAATAGTGGGCCGGACCAGCACTAGGACCTGGGTAGGCTTAAAGCCACCGAAGCTCGTAGTAAGCAGAAAAAATACCAAATGAACTTCCTGTTCAATAAAAAATGGCCTTAGGCCCAATTTCATCAATATTCAAATATCATAAATTAATTTAAATAATAGTTCTCTAGGCTCGTATCAATATATTACATGATAGAAAATTTAATAAGTAATACATCAATAATTTCTAAATTTTATTACACCTGACTATCTTAATTGCGGAACAATCTAAGAATTTTAAAATTTTACTTCAATACCCTAAACAAAACTAATTAAGGTTTCATTTTCAACATTTCCTCTAAATGTCAAGTGGCGAAGAAGCACGAGATACTAGAAGACTTATAACCTAAAAAAAATATTAAGGCAGGGATGAGAGCCTAAACTCAGATTTAAGGCAGGGATGAGAGCCTAAAACTCAGTGAGAGGATTTGAATTAACCCGCTCTCACCCTACACAATGTCATACAAACTGCATAAATAAAATCAATCTAGTTATCCGACTAGTTAATATTGATCATACAGTCGATCACAAAAAGACATAAAACAATAGCAATCCACAAAATATTAACACCTCCACATTAATCACATCACAGTGGGAAAACATTTGGTCAGTTGGCATCACCCGAAACCCCGAATGAGCCAATTCTCCCACAATGACCCGCCCTTCCCAAACTGCGCCACCAGCACCAGGGAGCTGATCCTCCAATACATGGCCGATCGGGCTTAATCCTCACCTTGACCGCCCGCCCTCTTCAGTTTGTTTTTACATCCGCTCTTTCTTTTCCATACCAATAGAGAGGCCACCTTATGGTTTCTCCATATTCATATATCATCAGGATGCACACGGAGGGCCGTATCTCCCCATTACATGCCCGACCGTATCAGAAAAGACTTTTGCCCTCACAAATCCGTGGTGATCCACTTCATTCCAATTTCCACACAAGGCAAAGCATAACGGTTGAAAGCACACCTATGGTTTTCCATATCATATATCATCAGATGCACACGAGGGCGCCGATCTCCCCATACATGGCCGACGGTATCAAAGACTGCCCTCACAAATCCGTGGTGATCCACTTCATTCCAATTCCACACAAGCAAAGCATACGTGAAGCACATCACAACTAATCAAGCCATTTCGAATAGCAACAAATAATGCAACACAATGTAACAATTTAATAAGTAATGCATGTCTAACATTTAGCCGTATATGCATGGATGCAAATGCAAGTGGATGATGCGAATTATCTAACACTATTCACCTGTAATAGTTTCCATGAATTCCTAATTTAAGCTTTTATCTGCTATCGGTTATTGAAATGTTTTTGTCCCTATCCCCTATAGAGAATTATATATAAACGGAAACTTGAAGCAATTATCCCTACACATTGAACCTTTAATGTTAAGTTTCTAAATTACCCTAATTAGCATGATTTATTCGAACTACTTCCATTACTTAACTTATTTTAACCATTATAACTTGTTAGGTTTATTTGGTTTTTATTCTAATTATTCTACTAAAATTCGAAAGCATTTCCCCTAAAATAGAGCTGTCTACCTGTTTTAAACAATATGAAACATTCAACTTACACAGCCCATCCATCGGGAAATTCAATCTCATTCATAAACCTATCCTCCATCATCAACTCATTATCAATTCATTTCATACAACTTCATTTTCCAAATACAATTATAATGCCCACACATATATACATTTCTCATCATCTGTCAACTTAGTTACATAAATACATTTCATTTACCAATAAGCATCATCATTGCCTCTATACCCCACTCACCTTAATACTTTGCATGCCTAGTCACTTTACTAGCAGCCGCTTTATCACCATACCACAGTTTTGAAATATGTCATTAGTTGTTCCATTACATCATTACACTTAGGCTCTTATACTAACAGGTTTGTTGACTTCTACTTGGTTTTAAGGTAAGTAATGTAAGTCCTAAAATTATTTTATATTCAAACTTATAAATGATGAATATAATATTGCATAATATTACTTGTCACAATATAAGGTCCCAATTTATAGTTTAATACCAATTTAAGAATAAGGAATTCAAAATTAAATGTTTTACTTGCATTTTTAGGATTCACATTACATGATTGTTTAGTGCCCAATTAACTTGATTAAGTTTCCTATAATTATATATATCTCGGTCTAACTTCAGTAATTATCTAAATTAAACTCAACTACCGCTAACTATGCTCATTAAATATGATTATGTAATTAAACAATCTTTAACCAAGTCAAGCTAATGGGTTCTAAATGAATATAGCAAGAAAATATAATATCGAAACCTAGAGCTCACCAAAGTTAAATTTGAATTGCAGAATTGCGAGGTCATGACGAGGAGGAAATTCTGCCTCTCAAGGTCTCGCCGGAGCCTCGTCGGCAGGTCATCGGACTGCCGCTGCCGGCCACGGTACGCAGCGGCTGAAAAATCGGGCTTCATCAGAATTGAGCATCTTTTACATCCTCTAACCCGAAATTCCATGGGGAACTCGAATCCAATGTCCGTTGGTTGACTCCATGGCCCATTTGGCTGGAACAAGCCTCGACAGTTGCCAAAGGAGCCACCGATCATGGTAGCTTCATAATTCTCCACAAGATACCTCGATTGATAGAGGGAAAATGTTTGTGAGGCAATGAGGAACTGATTGGACCCATTCTCAGTGTGTATGGTGGCCAGAAACGGCGAGAACTCACTAGAGAATAGAATCGCACGATGTCAAATGTCTCAACATTGTTTCCTCTCACTTCAAGCCCAAATTGCGCAAACCAAGGCTTGAATCAAATTCTTTGTGATGAGTAGAACATTCTAGAGTATTTGGTTGCCGAAATCCATGGCCGTTGGCCGAAAGACGGTGAGAGAAAGGGGGTAAGGGGCTGTCAGCAATGGAGAGGAGAGATGGAAGTTTTTTTTTTTGGTTTTCTCTCTCCTCCTTGATTTGCTTTATCTGATTTGGTTCATTTCCAAATGTTTGGTTCAATTATTAGAAGCTTCAAGATTTACTGGTTTGATTTATTATTTTATTTTTTTCAATTGGTTTAATTAGGTTCTAGAATATTTCCTCAATTTACTAAATAATAATAATAATAACAATAATGATATTTGATTTTAGATTAATTATTTTAAATAGTAAACACACATATATATATTTATAATAGATTACTATTTAGAGCTCCATATTTACTCTTGAAAAATTTTTGAAGGTTCTCAACTCAGAAATTCCGATAATATGTTTTGGGCTTGAGCCCAACTCTACAAATTTGGGCTCGGATTAGAATTATAAGGTATTTGCAGCCCATACAGTTGAAAATCCAGATTTTTAATTTAATTGAAATTCGAAAGTTTTGAAAATAAAATTAAGCTATGTTTCACTCTCGTAGGTCCTCCATCCGAATCTAGAGACCCGGCAATAGTTTCTTTTTCAACAACTGAACGAGCTTTTCGAGTCATGGTGTTCTCTCAAAACTCAAGTGAAAGATGGAATGTACAAAAATGGTCCTGCTAAGCGTGCCACTAAAGATTATTGGTTCTTTTTTGGAAAAAGAGCAACAAATCCGCTGGCTAACAACTTGGTTTGGAGAAAATGCGAGCGTGCTAGTGTGTGAAGTACACCAACTGAGGAATTAATATCACATTTGATCTGACTTCTAGGTTGTGGGTTGGATCCACGGTAAACGCTTCACACCACATCCCCTATAGCACGTAAAACATTCTTATGATAGAGGTGAAGTGGAAGGCCAGGTAAACAAATCCAAACCACAGCCTTCTTTAACGAGAAACTGTGAATGTCAAAAAAAAAAAATCCATGGCTGCACCACAAAGTAGCTACCTACCATTGTCTAGGGGACATCTAACACTGTTTTATGAAAGTCTTCTTCCAGCTCAAATTTAACCAGAAAATATTCATTCCCCAAGTCTAAAACTTGATGTCCTTTAGGTCTCCATAAAATCTCTAGTTTAGAGCAAAGGGACTTGTAACTTATTCTCCTTCCCCATAGGTGCACAACAACAGCTCTTGACCATTTCAGAGCAAGATTCTTTTGAAGTTTCTCAGAAATTCTAACCTCTAGCACCGTTCTCGTCCTATCAATTTGGACATCCTCCAAGGAAAGGGTATAATCTGGGTCCCCAAGCAAATCATCATCATTATCTACCTCCATACCCTGAACAATCTTATCTCAAAATGTCTGCGAGAAAGAATTGGGTGAGGAGTCAAACCCCTTATCCTTGTTGTTTCCATCATCCTTATCATGATGTTTAACCTTCTTCATTATAGGATCCTCATCAGTTTTTTCCTCGTTAAGGTTATCCCCATTAGAGAATTTCCTCTCACTCATCTTTTTTAATTTCTTAATTTTGTTATTATTGTTTGGACTAATTATACATTGATCAAACTTTTCATTACTCATCAGCAATATTTAGAATTTAAGACCAAATTAAAAATCTCATTTAATTCAATGATTTGACTGTTGACTATAATAAGTCCAATTTGTAAAAAAATTATTGGAGTTGTTTTCTTCATAAAACAATTGGAAATGATTCATTAAGGAAATCTTAAAGCATATCATTTTTTTTATGATATTTTTTCATAATCTTAGTTTCACGTCTCATTGTATATACTTTCGCCCCCTAAGTTGAAATCCCGGCTCCACGACTGTCTGAACCACCAAAATTCTCTATGCTTGACCTTGACTTTACAATTTCCCTTTACGAGCAGAGGCAGTTGTTGCCAAATCTTGGTAAAATAACGACCGACTCCTAGAGGATTTGGGAGTTCCATGTACTATAGTGTTCATCTGATTATTTCCCCTGTACAAAAACTGATCTTTATCAACAAACAACATCAGGTTAGCCCCTATATATAGTTTCACCACAATTTGGAACCAAATATATACTAAATGTTGCTCGAAGTTCATTAAACTGAAGTTACAGAACAAGAATGAACTATCAAGCACCAAAAATAATACTAAAGGTTAAAAACTGGAACTCTATTTCTTCAGTTTATCAAGAAAAAAAAAAGGAAAGGAAATGAAAATGTACAAGCAACCAAAAAATTTATTTCAGTATCTTAGAGAAAATGATAAATATTTTTCCTTTAATTTTCTCAGAAAACAAACAGAGTGCTGATGAGATTTATGGATGGCGTTCGCATTTTAATTGTACGACACAGATCATGCATATACAACTAAAAATATAGAAAGCGAGAGAGAGTATCTATAACTGCAGATTGGGATTTTTTGTCTTTCCCTCTCAAAAGCTCAGAAGGGAGCTCTCCCTTAAAATGGAGCCAGAAACCAAAAATTTGAAATCCAAAACCCTAATCTAACGCAATTCAAATTTTAGTAATGGGCTAACGGCTAGATGACAAAAATAGCCTTACATTTCAGTAATGAGCTAAACCCACAAATACCTTAGAACCCAGAAGGAAAAGCCCTCATCCATAGCAAAAATCACACTAAATATGAATAATAATATATTATTAATATTGAACTTGTATTAGTATAACAAGCTAAACCAGAGCTTTCACAACAATGTACACACATTATCAGAATTTTAACAATCGAAAATAACTAAAATTTAGAGAGTCCATGTTAATTTAAGTTTTTTCAAATCCCTAAATACAATACATCCAATAAACATACATATACATATAAGTAAGAAATTATTGGGCCGTGGCTGTGTTTGTGAAGCAGAGAGAGAAGCCTAAGTGAGAAGACGATGAAGAAGGGCCTAATCCTAATCCTAGTTAATTTAGGAAAAATTAAAATTTAATTCTAGTCCTATTAACATAAGGATTTGCCAATTGCCTTTTAATATAAGCATTTACTAATCTTTTAGGATTTTTCACTGTTTATATATATAGAGAGAGCTTTAGATAGAGAAAGGTAGATTCAGTTGCACAAACCGCTTGTTGCCTCAAAAGCGTGAAATTCAGTCACCCACAAAAGCTCTTGATTTTACATCCTGGTTCACTTGAATAGGAAATTGATAAGTGTCATTGCCTATTTTGGCACTTATACAGTGGTACGTGCATAAAGGTTTGAAATTCTTTTTCTTGTTTGAATCTTGCTACAGGTTTCTTTTTTGAATATTAGATTCTACAGAATGAGGGAGGATAATGATAATAATGAAGAAAGTGGATTTTTAACTCTTGAAGATTTGAATAGGACATGACAGAAGGGAGCCCTAATAGCTGACTAATCCTTATTGAGAATTTTTAGGATAAAAGAAGGAATTTAAAATTACATATTTAGTTCAGCTAGTCTATTCAACATAAGGATTTGGCCAATTGCCTTTAACTATAAGCATATCTACTAATCTTTTAGGATTTTTTTCACTCGTTTTCTATATATATACGAAGAGAGCTTTAGATAGAGGAAAGGTAGAGATTCAAGTTGCACAAAAACCGGCTTGTTGCGCTCAAAAGCGTGAAATTCAGGTCACCCCACAAAAGCCTCTTGGATTTTACATCCTGGTTTCACCTTGAATCCAGGAAATTGATGAAGTGTCTCATTGCCTATTTTGGCACTCTATACAGTGGTACGTTGGCAAGTAAAGGTTTTGAATTCCTTTTTCTTCGTTGAATCATTGCCTTACAGGTTTCTTTTTATTGCAATATTAGATTTCTACCGAGATTGAGGGAGGATTAATTGATAATATATGCAAGGAAATGGATTTTTAACTCTTGAAGGATCTTGAAGGCTAACATGTGGATATTGCTAGAGACATTGTTCCAAAGTTTGATACTTTAGCTGCTTAGTTGCACACATTGCTGCTATTAAATTATGAAAGGAAGAAACAAGCTCTAAGTTTGATACTTTAGTGTTAGTTGCACACATTGCTTCTATTAAATTAGAGAAAGAGAAAAAGCTTCAAAGGTTGATTAAAGAAAAATCTTTAAGGAGGGTAGCATATTTTCCAGGAAAAGAAAAAGGGTTCAGTACAGGTTTCAAGAGACAAAGAAACTCTGAAGGAGCTCATCAAAAAGACAAAAAGAAGAAAAAGGAGAAGGAGAAGGAGAAGCAGAAACTAAAATTGAAAGCAAGAAAAGAAAAGTTATAATAAAGAATTCACAACATGAACTACCTCAAAGATTCAAGAAAATGATTATAGAGATGAAAGGAGTGATTGGAAGTTACTAATAGAGAAAAGAATAACAAAAACTGATGCAGTAGATGGTAACAGTCGTTTATCAATGCCAAAGAATCAAATTTTATATGAGTTTTTGAACGAAGCTGAAAGGGATGAGATTTAAAAACAATAATAAAAGTGAAGATTATTGAGCCTTGCCTTGTGAGTTTTTGAACGAAGCTGAAAGGGATGAGATTTAAAAACAATAATAAAAGTGAAGATTATTGAGCCTTGCCTTGATGTTAGTGATATGATACTCAAGCAATGGGATTATCCAAAGCAAAATGGGAATACAACTTCAGCTTATGTGTTTAGAACTCATTGGAATTCTCTTAAGAAAAAGAATGGACTCCATCACGAGGATCTAATTCAAGTCTGGTCTTTTAGAGTTGAAAATAGGCTTCACTTTGCTCTTGTAAAGGTTGAGAGAGGAGCAACAAAGAAATGAAAAGAAGATGAAGAATATAGTCCAGGATCTTGTATCAGTCGATACGGGGATGAGGATGATAAAGATTAGATATGTTTTTTTTCTTTTTTTTTCTTTTCTTTTTTATTTTTGTGTAAAGGTTATTTTTGTAGAGAGCAACAAATTCAACGAATTGATTATGTCCACATAAAATTTAGTTAATACTAGTAAAAATTTATAAATTAAACATAATTAAAACAAATTTTTAATTTGATTAAACCTCATATAAAAGGTAAACGAATAAATATTACATTTAAGTCATAAAATATGAAATACGAAAAGCATTTACATATAAATTTTAAGGATTTGTTAGGATAGATAAGTATCTAAAATGAATGAAGAATTCAATTAAAATAATTAGTTTTGAACTTTTGTTTGAAACAAAAAAATATATCAATTTTAATTGTTTAATTAAGTCATTTAATTAAAATTTAATTTAATTAAAAATCTAATTAGAATAATTCAATGGTTGCTGTATCTAGATATACACATTACTCCTTTACCAATTTTATTGTTTATATTAACTCGGATATTTATTTTATTGTTTATATTAACTCGGATATTTATACTCCATTATCGAATACTGATATGAATTAATCAAATATATGAATTTTTAATTTTTCAAATTTTATTTATTTAGTCTAATAACACCGAGTAATTGATTATATGATAACTCGTTAAATTAGATTGATTAATTGATATTTTGATTTTTGAACCTATAATAATAATTTTTGAATTATTTTAATTTATTTAATACTTTTCATTTACTTATCAAAATTTAATAAACACATTTGTTATTAATCCATATATATGTAAATAAAGCAAATTCACGTAATTTATACAAACAATATAACAATTAATTCCTTTGTCATCATACTGTAAGTGATTCAAATACATCAGCATCAGGCTCTACGTTAGTGCATTTCTGTGCTTGCAATGCAACTGAATGTCAGAAAGTATAAATAATTAGGGGTGAATATTTGGTTTTGCAATTTGATTATGTGAATTATTGTTCAGTTAAAAATTTGGTAAAAAAAAAATAGATTTTCAATGATCAATTAGAGATTCGGTTAAAAGTTAATTTAACCGAATTAATTAAATAAACCAACTCTCAAAATTGCATCATTTTGATTAAGTAAATAATAAAGTTAAAAATTAAAAATATTTCAATTTTTATTTTGATAAGCAGTGATTAAAAAATATTAACTGTTGCATGGACGCTGCATTTGAAGCAACCAATAGATGGCAAAACCCAGCGGCAATCTCCCTAAATAGCGGCAACACTAGACCTCTACTGTTCCTTCCTTTGAGCATTCCTCCATTCACGAAGAAAGCTAGCTGCTGAAACCACAATACTATAGGGATCAGCTTGAGCTTGTTGCCAGATACGCTTATTCCTGTCAAACCATAAGAAATAACTTAGCATAGCAAAAGAGCAGCTCCTGTCATCATTTCTGGCGTTTAATATCTGCAGCACCACATCCGCAAAATTATTCGCGGCATCTGACCAATTAAATCCTGCAGTTGCCCAGCACCAACTACTTTTCTCACACAAACATATAGAAGGTTTGTTGACTATTTCTAGAATCCATACGTTTATCATGTTTAAGTTAGAGATTCATATAAAATCTAATTCAAACACCACAGATTATTTGATGTATTTTTCTTGTTTAAATGCTTTATTTTATGGTGCCTTGTATTTAACAATGCAATGCAATGTTGCAGTTTCTTTTCAACTGTATGATCTTGAACAACAAGGTTTCATTGAAAGACAGGAGGTCAGTACTACTGGTTCAATATATATATATATATATTTTTGTTACTCTGGCATTCTATATTGAACTTTCAGTTTTTTAACTTTCTGTTTATTGATTTATAGGTTAAACAAATGGTAGTTGCTACTCGTGCTGAATCTGGTATGAACCTTTCAGATGATGTCATTGAAAGCATAATTGATAAGGTACTTGGGATAACATAAAACCTTGTTGATTCCAACACTTTTAGGAATAGTTGTTGGATTCTGTTTCTTCCCTGAAACCTTGTTAAATATTGTTTCAGACGTTTGAAGAGGCTGACACAAAACATGATGGCAAGATTGACAAGGAAGAGTGGAGAAGCCTTGTTCTACGACATCCATCGCTTCTGAAAAATATGACCCTTCAATACCTTAAATGAGTACAAATATTTGATGCATTTTTCTCTAGAGGCTGACACAAAACATGATGGCAAGATTGACAAGGAAGAGTGGAGAAGCCTTGTTCTACGACATCCATCGCTTCTGAAAAATATGACCCTTCAATACCTTAAATGAGTACAAATATTTGATGCATTTTTCTCTTATTGAGGTATTAGTTCAAATCTCATACGTTTTTTCTGCTAAGCATGAAATTCTGATGGACATCACAAAAACACATTTTGTTTATCAGTATTAACCTAATTTCCCCCTTGAGCAGAGACATTACTACCACATTCCCAAGCTTTGTGTTCCACTCACAAGTTGATGATACTTGAACTCGATATTTGCCTCCAAGTGCAATAAGATTTGTTAAATATGGTTTGTTTCTTCAAGGAAGGTGTCCCTCGCACATGTCAGAGGAGGGAGAGAATTTCTACTATTGTATTGGTTGTCCTTTTGACAGTTCTTGGATGTGTATTTATATTCAATAATAATTAAGCTTTTGTTTCCTTTTCTGTGTTTGGTCTGTTATTTTTGTCTTCTAATTATGTAATTTGTGTCAAAAGACTATGGATAAGAACAGACTATCCACACAAGTGAGGTCATGTTAAGTTTTGGAAGCTTAGCATTGATGCTTGTTAATTGCCGTTGCCCATTTGCAAGTGCATCATGCTTGTAATTTTAAGAGTCCTCCTGTACAAATCCAGAAAGATGAAAGATTGCCGTCTCTCTTTGCCTTTTCAACCTATGAAGTCGATGGTACTTTTGTTTCAGGGTAACTGATCTTTTTAGTCCTAGCTATAATAATGCAATGTCACAAGGATGGACCTTCATTTGATCCCAAATTTTCACATGTGCAATTTAACTTCAAGATTTTGAACTAGCTTAACTAGCCGCACTTGACTGCAGGGAGCAACTGCGCAATGCATCTCTACTCAAAATCTGTTATCAAATAAAATTCCCTTTTTTTTTTTTTTTTTTTTTTTTTTTTTTTTTTTTTTTTTTTTTTTACAAAGAATAATAGAATACATAAATATTGATAACCAAACCATTACATTTTTTTTTTTTTTTTTTTTTTTTTACAAAGATATAGATAATAAATTATTGATAACAAACCATTACAAAGGAAATTATACTACATCTTTGAGCCAAGAAGCTTGCTCAGACAGATTCAAACAAAAAGAATTATATAGGGGTTGTTTTGCCAGACCATGGGCAGCCCCAGTTACATCATCTCTTAACGAAGGCAGAAGAAACATTCTCAAAATTTTCAGCTAAGCAACAAATGTCATGGCTGATAGCCTAATCCTAATCCTAGTTGATTTAGGAAAAATTAAAATTTAATCCTACTCCTATCAACATAAGGATTTGCCAATTGCCTTTTAATACAAGGATTTACTAATCTTTTAGGAAAAATTTGAAAAAAGTAGATTCGGTTGTAGGAAAAATTTGAAAAAGGTAGATTCGGTTGTAGAAACCGCTTGTTGCCTCAAAAGCGTGAAATTCAGTCACTCATAAAAGCTCTTGATTTTACATTCTGGTTCACTTGAATAGGAAGTTGATAAGCGCCATCACTTATACAGAGGTGCGTGCATAAAGGTTTGAAATTCTTTTTCTTGTTTGAATCTTGCTACAGGTTTCTTTTTTGAATATTAGATTCTAAATAAGAAGAAAGAATGAGGGAGAACAATGATAATAACGAAGGAAGTGAATTTTTAACTCTTGAAGATTTGAAGGCTAACAATGTGGATATTGCTAGAGACATATCAAAGTTTGATACTTTAGTGTTAGTTGCACACGTTGCTTCTATTAAATTAGAGAAAGAGGAAAAGCTTCAAAGGTTGATTAAAGAAAAATCTTTAAAGAGGGTAGCAGATTTTCCAGAAAAAGAAAAAGGTTTAGTATAGATTTCAAGAGACAAAGAAACTCTGAAAGAGCTCATCAAAAGAAAAAAGAAGGAAAAGGAGAAGGAGAAGAAGAAACTAAAGCTGAAAGCAAGAAAAGAAAAGTTACAGTAAAGAATTCACAACCTGAGCTACCTCAAAGATTCAAGAAAAAGATTATAGAGATGAAAGGTAGTGATTGGAGGTTAATAATAGAGAAAAGAATAACAAAAACTGATGCAGGAGTAACAGTCGTTTATATGCCAAAGACACTTAATGATAAGTGTGTTTAACTCACGACAAATAGAAGCTGGCATGGAAGCTCGTTAAACTAGCACCTTAATGTTAAATCATCTAAGACACTTAATTAAGACCTAACTAAGGTTAATTAAGTGTTGATGAGTAATTTGGACTTAATTAGAATCAAAGGACAACTTATAAATAACAAATGTGAGGTTAAAACATGAATAAATAAGACTTAAAGTAGGTAATGGGAAAAATGTTGTCAAGGTGACTTGCACATGACCTTTTAATCTCTAAAGGAAAGAAAAATAAAAAGAAAGGAAAGAGAGAGAAGAGGACAAATCTTAAGAAGAAGAGAAGAGAAGACGAAGAAAAGTTGATATCTCTTGAAATTAATACTTGAAATCAAAGGGTTTTGACTAGATATCATCAAAGATGAGTTAGTTTTCATCTATCCTTAAGTTATTTAGTTGATTCAATGAAGAATTTGGTTAGGGTTTCAAAGAAGAGTTTTGGTTAAATCATGGTTTTTGATGGAATAAATGAATTCAACTTGATTTAAAGTGTTTGTTAGTTAGTTTAGGTTGTATTAACTATGAATTGGCTTTAATTTGAATGAATTGAAGAAAACACACCTAAAGTTTCTCAGAGATAGTTCTACAATGTGCAGGACTAGTGAAAAGAGATTATTTAAATTTGAATTAATTGGCTTCATGAGTTATTAAACATCCTAAGTAAGTAATTAAGTGAGATTAGAAGAAATCATGTTAGAACTAAAATTGCTATTGTAATATGGTTATGGAAGTCTAATGAATAAAATATTCAAAAAAAAGATGTAAACTTTGATGTATTTTAATGTGTTAAATGATGAATAGTTGATTGAATTTGAAACTCGCAATTGTTAAATGATGGATGATGAATACAACAATATTTTTTGGGAGTCCAAATTGTAAAGGAAACTAAGAAAGATAGACATTGAAGTCATGCACACCAAATGTTTGATAAAATGCCTAAATGATAGTTAAATGAGAAATTAAGGTGCTTAAATAGTTAAGATATAGTTACAGCTATACGGGACTTTCTTTACTTAGGTAAACAACAAAATTAATGCCGATGGAGCTATCGATTAGTTATACTATAAAAATAGTTATAATAGTATCACGAATGATTTTGAAAGACGTCAATATATATATTTCAACTTTAAGCTAGAAACTAAAGAAGGGTGGGTGATTTAAGGAGGTTGCTTGACCTAATTCATTAAAAGATCTAAATTGAGATTTGTGCACAATTTGTGTTTTGAATTGTTTTAAGAGTCGAAAAAGGTCCATTTCTTAAATGATACTTTTTTTTGAAACCCTTGCTTTTAACATTAAGTAGAAGATTTACAAGTTTAAATGTTTATTTATACATGCACATGATTTGATTAACATGTCTTAAAATGTATATTGATGAAACAAGAAATGATTAAACCAAAAAGATACTCTAAGTTTGAAGGAGACAAATAAAATGATTGCTTTACTGAAAAATAGTTTGCAAAATGATTTATTGTCAAATGATTGAAATGACTATTTATATGAGAATTGATTAAAAAGAAGGGAAAATGCTATTACATCCCTTCAAAATATATTAGACAGAATCTGTTTTTTATAAAATACATGATTGTATCTCCAAATTATTATTCTGTTAGACACTTTAGTCCTTTATTCACTTTTCCTATGTTTAACCGTGAGTCAAAGCAATAAAATATGTTCAAAGGAGAGAGATGTTTTTTTTTACCAAAATATCCTCAATCACTCACCATCACTATCCTCTCCTCTCTCCTTACCCGTCTCTTTATTTTCTGTCTCTTCATTTTCCTCAATCTTGCTTCTTCTGCGGTCGGCAAATGACATTCAAAGTAGGGCGAATAAATAAATCAAGATCTAGTTTAAACTGATCTTTACAGAAGGGTAACTGCTAACTTTGGCTTTCAATTTAGGAAGAGAAGTGCCTTTTTAGTATGTACAAATGGCTAAGAAGCATGAAGGTGTTATGCATGAATTAGCTTATAATAAAACTTTAATAAAGTTTTATTATAGAGCTGTTGTTTGTGATGCGCATGCCTTATTATGTGATGGAAAAGAAAAAAAAATTAGCTTATAATAAAACTTAATAAAGTTTTTTATAGAGCTGTTGTTGTGATGCGCATGCTTATTTAATCGTGATCGGATAAAGAAAAAAAATAACAAGAGAGAAATACTAGTTGTCCTAAATGAAAAACTTTTGAACTTTCAATCTTCTCTACTGCGATTGGTAAGAGTGGTGGTGGATTGGACTGATTTCAATGTGAAGTCAAGTTGCTATAATTGTCTTTAACGAATTGGTGAGGTAAAAAAGGAAAACTACCTTTTATTTTTTTTTTTTAAATTGGATAATTGGGAGATTGGAAAAAGCAGAGGATTGGACCAAAGTCCTGATGGTGGTTTTGGAGATCAGCTTTTGTGGTGGTGAGGGGCGGCTGTAGATACCAAAGTCTGATGGTGGTTTTGGAGATAGCTTTGGTGGTGGTGAGGGCGGCTGTAGATTTTATTTATTTTTATTTTTGAGTATTCTTTACCAATAGATTACTTTACGGATGGAATTAATTTAATTAAAATTATACTATAAACTTATTTACTTATTTTTGACAAAAAAAAATTCATTAATTTTTTATTTTTGAGTGTGTTTATGCAAATCAAAGTTAGAAATATAACAGATAGATTAGAATAAAAACTTTATTTGAATGTAGTTACATTATGCAATACAATCCAACAATTGTAATGACTTGTGTTGTATATAGCTTGTAAACTCTGAATTGTTATGAATGTTTATGTAAGGAAATGGCAATATGCAATTCTGATACCTGATGAATGTTGGGTTATGGACTTGCCAAGATGATACCATAAATGTATATTGATATATGTTTTAAATATTTACTATCACTAAAGTTGAAATTATGAATAGAAATTTTCAAGAACTACTCATTTCTACAAAAATTTTTAAATTACTTTACCAGATACACTCTATTTTAAGTAAAGTACTAAGTTAATGAATGGTTTTAAATCGTACACTATCCTTTAATCTAACATAATCATCAACATGAGAGAACTTGTTGTGGTTATTTACTTCTATTTATCAAATTACTTTGTTTTTGTGTGGCTCCTAAATTATAAAGTTTAACTTTTTGCCTTGGACTAGTTAAAAAATTATTAAGAAAACAATTGTTTGTCTATTCCTAAGGAGTGCAATATTGGTCAAATTTTACTTTGTTACTTAATATATTTATGTTGGTTGAATTTGGTACATTTATACACATAATACATGTGAGATATTTGAATTTAGAGTTATTTTTTCCATTCAAAATGCTTATATTTGTTATCACATTTGAATCATAAAACATTTAGTTCAGATGTAAGACACCTATCCAAAAGTTTTCACAACTCAATCATTTACGATAGAATTATCAAAGATTTGATCTTTTTAAACTTTGTTTGCAATTCATTATAACTCAGGAGGCATGTGTACGAACGAAATATCCAATAACAAAAAGAAGAAAAAAAATTGAATAAAAATCTTAGATTTTTTATTTTTTTTGAGAAAAAGAATAATCGATTAAACCAAAATAGGAAGGTCTGACACAATCAAAACTTGGATAGAGGATGGAACCTCCTTAATCCAAAGTCTATCATAAACTACATTAACGAGAGCAAATTTGCCTAATGCATGAGCTACTTTATTGTAGTTTCTACTAACATAATTGCAAAAGAAATCTGAACTTTAGCTACAGACCGAGTCAAGGATCAGAAGGTGATTTTCCATTTCATTATTGGGAAATTTATGCATTGGAGATGCTGCATGACAAATTGAGAGTCTAATTCAAGAACAAACATTTGCAGGCCCATCTCCACCGCTGCTTGAACTCCGAAAATAATCGCTTCTACCTTAGCTTCAGTTGGATGTAATTGCTGTCGCAAGAGTCGAGCACCAACTCCCATATCGTCCTGTCTATCATTTCTAACAACAAACCTTAGTTCGCATCCCAAGCAGCGTCAAAATTGACCTTGAACCACCCAGCTTCTAGAGGACGCCATTGACCAACTCCCATACTATACAGACTTTCCCCACAATGATCTTAGATATTTCGATATCTATGGTGGCTCAAATTTATTTTTAATTTTTATGAATATTTTTCCCACAATCAAATCTTGGATTTTTATTTTCATAGCTATGGTTTGTTTGTCAAGTTGCTACTTGTTACATTATTTAGGTATGCAATTTTTATCAATATAAACTTATTTACATTATTAAAATTTTATTTAATTCATTAGTGTATTATTCTTTATGTTGTTAACATCTCTATATTTTGAAGAAGATATTATTATATTATATATTTATTAATGTTCTTTTTATTTTGCCTAATTATGTAAAAATTAATTAATGTAATTATTTATTAAAGGTTATATTATTTTAAAATTATAATTATTAGAAAATAGTAACTACAACAAGTAAACACATGCAACACATTTTTAAATACTAGTTTAATAAGAATAAAAAATTAAATAATTTAATTAAAATTTTCATTCCATCTTTATTTTGAATAACCATAAAATTAAAATTTTCTATTTGACTGAAAATTAAAAATTGAATAATTAATAAAAAAATCTGGCTAAATAATTTAAAAAAATTTTTTTGGATGGATTCCAATCGGACTAGACTACCCATAATGCTAGTTTCGGGCCAGTTCAGATGCATTTTTCTGTTGCCTTTGAACTTAAATAAATCCTTAAACTTGAAAGATATCTTACGTGCAAACCTATTAGGAACGGATGCTGCTTTCTCTCTCCCTTCTTCATTACAATTTTCTTTCCTTTTTTCTACTGAAACGCAAAAACTAAGTATGTGGACATAGAGAGGGGCTAATTCTTGGGGTTGATTCTTGTCCCTTTTGATAGCCCATCCCTATTATTTTTTATTTTGTTGCAAATTTTTGTATTTTTTTTATTAAATAAGTTACATATCTATGTCTATTTGGTATATATCTATGTTATTTATGTTTCTGCTATTTTTCGTGGTTTATCTCAATATTGTGTGGAGTTTGTGATTTATGTGGAGTTTTTGTTTTATTTAGGGTGTACAATTCATGATGATTTTTGTCTTTTAGAACCTGGTAGTGCGGCCTGTTCCTCCACTGGATTTAATGATTCAAATCTTCTGTGTTCGTCATAAACAATTAATTTATGGATATTAGGCCACATACAAAAGATTCAACAAGTTTGTTTAGCCAGCCACTTTGAAAATCTATTAATTTTTCAAATTCACCTTTCAATTTTCATTAGTATATCTTATTAGATTAGTGAACAATAATTATTTTAATTATAATAGTTTTATTCTATGTTTGATCTTCACGAGATGGTCACGTCCTCCCTGCATTACTCATATTAATATGAAATTTTCAATGAAATCCTAATACATTATATAAAAAAAAGAAATCCGTAAACTTCCAATTTCAATGTAGCAGTTTTGTTCTATTCGAGCATAATATTGGCCATGCCTATTTTTAATACATGTCTGACATAACTATATATACAAATAACCGCTCTCCATTGTTTTTTATCATAACTCGAATAAAACTAACTGAATTATTAAAAACCAAAATAAATTAACTAAAATTGAATTGAATCAGTTGAGATTTTTGTTATCCTAAATGAGGCTATATAGTTTGCATTCCATTGTGCGGAATCCATTTATATCAGCTTACTAATTTCTCTAATGACATCATTGGCCCAATTTTTTTGACATTGAGGACCTAATTGAGCCCAATTGAAATATAAGGACTCAATTGTATTTTTATGCAACGTCCAGGAACTAATTTGGGTGTTCGGGTACTCCACCTCTTTATTACAATTTATTTATTAGTAATGCCCTTGTCCAAGTAAAAATATCTTTTAAGGTTAATTACGGATACGGAGGTAGTATTTATCTACAACGTGCCGCGACGGCCGGCGTCTGTTTCCTTCTCGCCCACGCGTGTATTTCAGAAAGCTCTCCATATAAATTCTAAGAATCGGAGTTTTCCATAATCGATCCTTCTCTCTCTCTTCAAAGCAGCTCACTATGTCGGTTAGTCATCTTTCTTTCTCTTTCCCTTTCTGTTTATTTAATTTTTATTTTGATTGGGGCTTAAATCGACCGTTTCAGATTCATTCATAGACATAGATCCGTTCTTGTTTGATAGGTTTATTGTTGGTTAGTCGCTTAATGATGCTATCTTATCGAATTGATTTCGACTTTAATAGATGACAATCAAATTTAGTTTGTAAAAGAACCCCTAGGGATCTTTGTTACCATTTCAATGCTTTTTGTCAGATTTTGCATCTTAATTTAAATAATTAATTTCTGTTCTGTCATTCAAATTTTGATAAATGATACAAAATGTGGGTACACATTGCAATGATTGAAGATAGAAATAACTTCATTATGAAGTTTATAATATGTGGTTTGTGTATTTGTTTTTCCATTTTTATTTGAATATCAATTAGGATTTAGCTGGGATTGGATCTTTTGGTTGTTATTCTCAGGCGGTGCAGTTTAAGAAATTGCTTTTATTTGTGAATACTAATGCCTATTAGCATAGGATACAGTAATAATTATTTTGCTTTGATGAAATTTGATGTTTTGGTTATTATTGTTTTATGAACAATAAAAGAAATAAGGAATAAAATCATCTAGCATAAATAGTACACATTTTAAAGTTTGTGCGACAGCATTCTGCCTTAGTTTAGAGGCTGGGCGTGAATCTTTGAACTTGCAATTGTACCACAACAAATGCTTAATGGCCTGGCAAACCCTCAAGTTTTCTTTTTTCTTTTTGATTCAATTCTATCCTATACTTGGAATTTTGTCAATTTGGTTTTAAAAAAAAAAAAAAAAAAAAAAAAAATCAACGTTTTGCTTTTGTACTGGTTATGGAGATAATGTTCACAGCGAGCTGGCTATCGCGTGATGCTGAGAGTAAGGTGAATTATATACGTATGGAAATTTTGTGCATTTGGATTTTTTAAAAAAAAGAGTGAAAAGAAATAGAAAAATAAGAAGATAAGAGTTGTGATTTGTGTTCTGATGGCCCAATGCAGCTGAAGAGGAGGTGTTTACATGAGGATGAGTATAGACAGCGGAGGATTTAAAAAAAAAAAAAAAAAAAAAAAAAGAAAGAGTTGGTGATTTGTGTTCTGATTGCATCCGAGGGGTCATGGGAGAGTTGCTGCAAACATGACGTCCAAGGCAGACGTGTGAATTTGAAAACTTTGCTTAATTGCATCTAATCTTTATTTTCACTAGCTTTTTAGGCTTAGTGTTTGACCTGTTTGTTTTTATAGACTTGAGCCAAACTTCTCTGAAGTCCTGACATCTGGCTTTCAAATTCACAATGAGAATAAGAAAATTAAATTCATTATCCCAACTTCTATTTACCTTCTCCAACTGCCATCAATCCTTATCACAATCTTTGGCGTTGAGAATTTCCCTCTGTGTTTGTCAATTGTGTTGTTGTGTGTGTCTATTGTGCCTCCACACATTCATACCACTTGTTCAAAAAAAAAATTCTCTTTGCTGTTGCTTTCTGATAACAACAATCATAATGCATAAAGAGAAATGGAGTGGGTGATTTTTATTGGGGCAGCTAAATGTTCCTATAATCATGGATTCATTTGATTTAGTTTCTTCATACATTGTCCTCCATAAGTCCTTTCTAGTGATTTCCTTTACCTGCGACATCATCTAGTCCCTACTGCCTCCTGTTTGTATACTTATAGCCACCGCCTTCTTCCTTAAGTTTCCTCTTTGTTCACACTTCAACGTGTTGCATTCTTTAGGAACTTGAAGAAGATTGATATAGCAAAAATAACCTTAATCTTGAATTAGGCTAGATTTGACAAGAGAAAGTTGAAAAGGTCAAACTAATAGATCATAATTTTACCAATAAGCTACCAATGAACTGGTTCTTTTATTATTCAAATATTCATAATCTACTTTGAAGTTGAACATTACAGCCTTACTTGTAAGTGTATAATCCATTAGATTAAGGCCTTAATTATAAAATCCTGATAGAAAAATGACTTTAAACCATTTTAAATACATCCTAACTTAATTAGAAGGCTTAATGGTTAAAAGTACCTCAAACTTTGTGACTTCTTGTAATTGTATCGCACTATTCTTTTTAGTGTTTTTTTTCCCTAATTTAAAAATTTATTTGCAATTCTACCCTATAATCAAAAATAGAAGAATACACACAAGTTGTGCACATTTTGTTAGTTATTTATAAAAAATATTGTTAAGCAATGAACAAAATTGGAAAAAGAAATAAAAATAAAAAACTAATATAATTAAAAATATAAACATATTTTTATAAAATATGTATATATGAAAATATAAACATTTTCTCAAATACTTTTTATCATTATAAAATATGTCAAATAATTTTTTTTAAATAAAAATCGAGTTTGATTGGTTCAAAATGGAAAAAAAGTTATCTTAATCATGTCATAAAAGTTAATTTTTATTCTAAATAGACAAATTGAGAAAAGTCAAGGATTAATTAGAGATTTTCCCTTTTTCTTTTTATATGAAGGGCTTTCAGCCTACGTTTGCTGGAATGGAATGAAATAGGAATATGTTGTGTCTAGCATGGGATAGGAATTCTAATTCCATTTTTTTGTTTAGTTATAGGAAGGGGGGGAACAATAGAAAGACCAATATAAAGGCATAATTGGTATTTTGGAAAAGGGGGCATTTTTTATTTTTTGAATAAAAAGGAGGACTCTTCCCATTCTATTTGAACCCCACACTTGGAAATTCGTATTCCTATTCTATTCCCTTCCTATTCATTTTCTTTCTGTTTCACTTAGTTTTGTCCCTTGACTACCAGCAAACTATAATTTCTCAGACCTGAATATTATGTTAAAGAGCATTAAACTCAAGATTTATTATCTCATTTTCGTTTGAGATATCAAAAGACAGCAAAAAATCAAATTTTCTTTCTATTAGCAGAGAAATACATTTTGAAGTCTGATATGTGTATTAATCTGATTTGACTAGTTGTAGCCTTCTTGCTAGTATCTTTAGTAATTACTACAGTGGACTTTTACTTATTTGCATGTCATATAAAGTCTTCAATCATGTACAAGTTAGAAAGGATAATACATAAATTGATCCACATGGGGACAATATTATAGCACTCATCAAGATATTTCTCTCTTCTTACAATAAAAGCGGAAGTCAGATTTTCTCAATGCAAGTGGTGTCAATCTTGTTGTGAGGCCAAGATATTGTTGGTAGATCAAAGATTACTGTGAAGCTTCTTTTCTTCAAATCATAATTTCTGAATATGTGTCAATCCCCCTGCCTGTATATTAATAATTCTTGATGCTCAGGTAAAATAAATGTGAAGTAGCATAGGTGCAATGGGATCCGTGATAGAAAAAAAATTTCCCATTCGATAACCTCGCAGTACAGCTGAAAAGCCTTTTATATTCTTTTGTGTTTTCCTCTTTTCTTGTTCCTCCCTTACCTTGTTTGAAGGTCGAAAATTTTGTGTCTGTCATTATTATTCCCAACCACGATGTTGCGGTTCATATGTCCTTTCTTCTATTGTAACTTTGAAGAGGGTGCTACTACTTACATGTGAATTTTCTAAAAGATGTCTTGTACTTGGCATTATCACTACTTTCAAGGGTATTATTTTTAACCTTCATGCAGGTAAAAACAGTCAAAGTTAGTAATGTTTCTTTAGGAGCAACTGAGCGAGACCTCAAGGAGTTCTTTTCTTTTTCTGGTGATATTGAATATGTTGAAGTGCAGAGGTATTTCATTCTTTAGTTTCACCATGCATCTCCCTTTCTCTTTTTTTTCTAGTTCTCGTGTTCCTTAATACCCCTTCCCTTTTATTTCAACTCTTCTCTGTTTCTTCTGTCTTTGTTGTTTGAAAAACAATCATAACACATGCATGTGCAGGGATAATGAACATTCTCAAACTGCCTATGTTACCTTCAAAGATTCACAGGGAGCAGAAACTGCTGTTCTTCTTTCAGTAAGTAAATTCGTACTACATTTGGTATCACTAGATTATATCTTCTACTTTATATTTTTCCTTGTGCTCATTTGGTATTCACGCCTTGTGAATTCTTATTGATGATGTCTTCACATGGCATTTTAATCAGTATCCTGATAATAATCCTTTGTCCATGGTTAACTTCTTTCTACGTGATAAATAACACTCATTTGTCCTTATATTGAAGTTTGACTTTTCTGATTTAAAGATTTCTCATATTAAGAAGTTAGCCTTTCCTCTTATTTATGTTAGCAAGGACATCATTTATCATTATCGGTGATGCCCCAAGTAATAAATTTTCCTTGAATTTGATTGCCTTATTCCAGTATCTACAGTGATGTAAATTTTCTACATGTGAAAATTTGCATCGACCTAGAACCATAATAAGCAGAATTGGGCAACAATGGATTGTAGACTATGTGAGTGGTAAGAGAGACTCTTCTTCTTAGGCGCCCGTAACCCAGCATGGTCCATCTCAAGATTTGGAGCACAATTTATGATTCCAATTCATAAAAATAAATGAAGGCCTGGGACAACTAGCACTCTTTTCCTCTAGAAAAGTTCTTAAAAGTGAGAGGGAGTTGGAGATTTAAAGTCCTAACCTCCTACATGACGAGGCAGCTGAATTAGTGCATAGTTGACTTGAGTGGACTTGTATAATTCTTGTTACAGCACCCTCTTTCTCTGCTTTTTTAAGGATAAGTGTTATGGTCCCGAATTTGGATCTAGTTATGGGTCTTTGAATTAGGGGGATCAGGTTGATGGGTGTCTTAAAAGGAGTTTTCTTCCTTCTATCAATGGTGACAGACTTATTAAGGATAAGCTGTTATGGTCCCGAATTTTGGATCTAGTTATGGCGTCTTTGAATTAGGGATTCAGTTGATGGTGTCTTAAAAGGAGTTTTCTTCCTTCTATCAATGGTGACAGACTAGACGAAAATCTGCAATCTCCTAGAGTTTGGTTAAGAAGAGAATTCTATAAATCTCTGAGTTTAGGCAAACTCCAAACCTTTTCATAAAACCTAGTTATGGGTCTTTGAATTAGGGGGATCAGGTTGATGGGTGTCTTAAAAGGAGTTTTCTTCCTTCTATCAATGGTGACAGACTTAGAGAGAATCTGCAATCTCCTAGAGTTTGTTAAGAGAGAATTCTATAATCTCTGAGTTTTAGGAACTCAAAACCTTTTCATAAAATTCTGCTTACATTTTTCCTGATATCACAGCCTTCTAAACAACTGAATGCAAAGCTAATTCTACCCGCTACCCACTAATAACTACCCATTACAATAAATAACTTGCTTGACCACCCCACTAATACCCACTAACAAAGAAACTGATAATAACATGATAAACACTGAATAACTAAATAAAACTATCTTAAATACAGCAGTAAAACTACCCTAATTATAGTAGCTTCATAACCATAACATAATGGATGTGTAGGGTAATTGGTATATACAACTATTTTATTTGGAAAACACAACTCCATTTGTTTCACATAAAATATTTGCCAGGAAAATTTAAAAATTTTCTGTAATTTGTGCTGTTTGTGATGCTTGTGAAACTTAAAGGAAAATATTTTCTTAGTCAAAAGGACTTGAGATGACTTAGTTTCTTTTTCAAAAGAAGCATTTTCCTAACTCTGAAAAACTTACTGAATAGTGAATGAATTTTTAGAAGTACATAAAAACATACCCATCAGTCCAATTTCCGCAATTGGTCATCTTCTACCAGCTGCCACGGTTGTTGACGATTGCCATGATATACCTTTTTGCGTATTTTTTTTTTCTCTTCGCAGTATTCAATTACATAGATTTTTTTGTAAAAAACAATTTTTTAATATATTTTAAGCATTAAAAGCTAATTTCTGGCTGATTTTCAATAATTCAACCATACAACAATGTAGGTTGTTTTTCCGGGAAATAATTTCCACAAAGTCTGTTTCTGCCCAATTAAATTGGGATAAATGGTCTTCAAAATGTTGCTATGTTAGTCTTTTTAGGCTTCTATCAAGTGATGGAGAAACTTTGCTCCTTATGGTGAAGTTTCTTGTAACCGAAGCTGAATCAATGTAAAACATTTTTATTCTCCAAAGCTCAAGATGTATAGCGAATCTTGTTTATGCTGAATATTTCAGTAAGTAATTAAACGTAAAAAATTTATGTGATAATTGCCAACTATTGAAGCCATGTTATTGCTGCTGGTTGCAATTGTGTTTCTTCTGTTAGAAACATAATCACTTGAAATGTATTTTCCTTCCAACCTCAAGTTCTATAACTCCAAAAGTTCCTTGAGACAACTGCTCAAGCTTTTCATTGAAAATAAATAACACAAGCATGACTACATTTGATCATTTTTATATCCTGTGAATCCACTAAATCATAGTTGTATGTCGTGAAAAAGATGCAGATTAATATTGAATTTTGGTTATAATGGTATGTTTACCTGTTTTATCGAGAGTCTCTGGCTACTGGATTTTTTTAGGTCTAGGGTTGCAACTTTGCACTATTCTTCCTTTGCTCTTCAGGTTGCACTAACTTCGTTAACAAGTGGACCTTCACCAGTTTAAGTGGATTCTAAACAGTAAGACACAATTTGCTGGAATACTGGCATGTTCTCTCAACCAAAATTTGAAAACTAACTATTCTTTTCAGTAGGCATGTGAAATTGTAAAGTGGGAAGAACAATGATAGTCATCTCTTCTCTGTGACTAAATAATTGACCTTTAACTTTAGAATCAAGTATCTCCTTCACCCCCCCGCCCCTTTTTTCCCGTAAGTATCTATGATGAAGTTTCAATTTCTCATGCCAGGGAGCAACAATAGTAGATCTGTCAGTTACCATAACTCCGGATCCAGATTATCAGCTGCCACCAGAAGCTTTAGCATCCTCTGTAAGAACTTTGTATTGAACTTCTGTTATTGTTTACATGATAAAATGTTGTTAACCTGAATATGTCCAAATCTCTGCAGGCAACAGAAAACACAACTCCTGGCGGTGCTGAATCTGCCTTCCGGAAGGCAGAGGATGTAGTCAGTAGCATGCTTGCTAAAGGATATATCTTAGGCAAAGATGCAGTGAACAAAGCAAAGACTCTTGATGAGAAGCACCAATTGACTAAATCAGCCTCAGCTAAAGTTGCTTCTTTTGACAAAAAAATAGGGTTGACTGAGAAGATTAGTGCTGGCACAACTGTTGTGGGTGACAAAGTCCGGGAAGTGGATCAGAAATATCAGGTTTCAGAGAAAACTAAGACAGCATTTGCAGCAGCTGAGCAAAAAGTCAGTACTGCAGGATCTGCTATTATGAAGAACCGTTATGTTTTTACTGGGGCTGCTTGGGTAACAGGAGCTTTCAACAGGGTTGCAAAGAAAGCTGGGGAGGTTGGCCAGAAGGCAAAAGAAAAAGTAGGAGTTGCTGAAGAGGAGCAAAAGCGGAAAATGGTAGATGAATTTGCACATGTTCATCTATCTGAGTCACCAAAAGCATCTGGTGAAAGTGAGCAACCACCTTCTAAGCCTGCCCCTGTTCAAGGTTTGATCCTTTGATTTACTACTGTAAAATTTTTTTTTTTTTTTTTTTTTTTTTTTTTTTTTTTTTTTTTTTTTTTTCCACCTTCTAAGCCCTTGCCCCTGTTCAAGGTTTGATGTCCTCTTGCATTTACTACTGTTAAATAAATGGTTTTTTTTTTTTTTTTTTTTTTTTTTTTTTTTTTTTTTTTTTTTAAATGAAAAACTTTTGGAATTTTGGTTATCTTCTTTTTTTTTTTTTTTTTTTTTTTTTTTTTTTTTTTTTTTTTTTTTTTAAAATGAAACTTTTGGATTTGTTATCTCTTGATTGCTTGCTGGAGTTAAATTCAGCTCAGAAAAGTGGCAATTTAGGAAAGGGTGATTAATTAGTTGGATATGGTTGCATGTACGTCTTTTCTTACTAAGAATGTCAATATACTGGACATTGGTGATGGTTAATATGCTTTTGTTATTTTTATCTGTTCTTTTTTTTTTTTTCCCTCTCTTTTTCTTCACTTGAAATGAACCTCTCATTTCTCATCTCGTAAATCTTATTATGTAATAATTCAGGCTTAACCCCTTTATTTAAAGAATTGCTGAAAAATGAAATTGTTAGTTTGGACTTTTATTAACTAAAATAAGCTATGTTTGGTAAGTCCTAATGAAATGTAATTAAATGAATTTTTATTACATGACATTGTATTAAAAATACATTTAACTATACTAGTCTTTTTATAATATGCGATACTCGGTGGCTATACTCGTTCAATTTTTTTTATGTCAATGTTCGCTTTTATTTATTTTGTATACTTGTTTTTATTTTTTAATGTTAGATATTGGTTATAATTTGTCTTATACTATTTAGATTTTTATAATGTTAAAAAAATTTCACATGAAATTAATATGAATATAATAATTAATTAATAAAACAGCAGTGTGTAATTTAATTTATATCATTATTTATCTAAAATTCATTATAATTATATATGTATAATTTTATAATATCACCTAATAAATACATTTCAAAATATATCAATACATAGATATAATAATAAAATATTATATATATTTTTTAAAAAAATAAAATTTTTAACTTTTTCGTTATCTTACACACAAAATTAAACAATTTTGAAAGGTTTAATTATATGTTTTCTATTTAAAATATTAATTTTACAAATATATCTCATCAAATCAAACATAAAGAAAAAAAAATATTATAAAAAACATATTATTCTTTGTCTTTTATATCTAATCTAAATAAAATATTTTAAATCATAATAATTAAACAGAATCAAATGTTTAAAAAATGATTTGGAAAAATAAAATATAAAATTTTCAAATGTCTCACAATTGTATTTATTTATAAAAAATAAATTTTAAAAAAATAAACCTTAAAAGTTTGAAATGTTTAATTATTTATATGTATTTATGTAAAAAATAATTTTAATAAATGATATTCAATCAATTAATAAAATATAATTTTTTAATTTATAGCGATTAAGGTTATTTTAGAATATTCAAATTTTATTAAAAAAGTTATCAAAAATTTAGTTATTTCTCCCCTATCTTCACTATAGATAGATTGATTACATCACATTCTATGTTTACATTACATTCTATAATGCTTACCAAAATTAGTGTTTTCGTTTTCGTGTTTTAGCCTTCACCCTTGCCTGCTGTTCCGAAACTTTGATAGGTCTATGTTCGAACGTTTGCTCGTCTTGAAAGTCCTCTTTACCTCTTTTTAGTTCCAGCTTTCAGGGTGAGCAAAGTTCAGGACTTGTTAATCCTAGTTAAGGGCTTGTGCCTCAGTGCTTCTACTTGCATGGCAATGAGCAAATGTGCTATAAATAAATAATTTAACTTCTAATCAATATAAATAAAGTTAAGATAAATAAATAAATAAATTAATTATATTAACTCAAATTTTTAAACAAAATACTTATATACTTATTCAATATTGATAGCAACATTTTTAATTTTTAAAATTAAAAAAATTTCGTGATAGTTCATATTAAATGCAAGATTTAATATATCTATTTATGAGTAATCTATTTCATCAACAAAAGTTAAATGCAGGAGTTAAATTATTAAATATATCTATTTGTGAGTAAGATATTTTAACTTTTAATTAAATTGCATGGTGTATGATCTGTTTTTTTAATTGGTCAGACAAAAATTTGAGTAAACATAACGCCACTAAAATCCATAAAATTTCATACTTGGAAATGAGCATGGTTATAAAACGCTCTAGCTAACATATGATCATTAATATTTATTTGTCTCCGAATTCACTTAATATCAATATTAAATGTAGACATTAAAAGAGTTTTACAATCTTTAATAATAATATCAAAATCAGAAAAGTCTTGTAAGGGCGAATGTAAAGCATGTAAAATACTCCGATAATCCGTACAAATGCATCCCGCTTTCCATCTACATTTTAATTTTAACATCATCGAATGTCACAAATCTTATTATAATACATCGTTTTTGCCCATTTACGCATATTGATTAAAATTTTTTCTAACCATTATTTAAAATTTATTTCAATGTAATTCTGTTATTTGATTTTAAGTAGAAATGGGAATATGGGATATTGCAACTTTTGTGCTACAATAGCCGTATCTGTTTAAAATTTTATTATTTGTACCTGTCTCAAATCTATCTATTTGGCATGAGGATTTTGAAATTGCGAAGGCTTGATTCGATCAAGCGATGGAGTACTGAAAACAACCTATAGCGCTTACTCTCGGAATTCCTATTACCTGTTTTCAAATTTATTTCAAGTTTTACTACTGTACTCGTTCTAAATCCATAACGGATAGCAAAGTTTAAATTATACAAACTTGAATTTATTTAAAATATATATTTTACAAATAATGAGTATAACAGTTGTGGATACCCATGACTAAACTTCTTTAATATAGCGAGTAATGGCTAACAAGTATCTAGATACATATACCTGTATCTTATCCTTATCCGGTATAAATATTAATTTCACTATTCGTTTCCTTCTTAAACTATTTATAACTATTTATAACTATCTATATTCTCATTAAACCGATCTACCTAAAATTTCTAAATGATTACAGAACCATTCATACTTAATTTAATAATACATAATATATTAATTTGAAAAGAAGTATCGATGTAGGGAAGAAATATTGAACTTTTATAACAGCTAATGCATCGCCTAAACCTAAAAAATAAGAGGTAGAGATAAGTGTTGAACTCATAATCTTCGGCTCATACCAACGATCATGGTTGGACATTTTAAGGTTAGGTGATGCTGACCCTGTAATAACTTAGTAAAAGATGATGATGATGTTTTTTTTTTATTGGTCCTAAGTTACTAATTTTTAATGAATTAGTAACAATTTCTACAACTCGTGTGGCAGTAGTAATAATAAGATTAACGCATGAATGCATGACGAGGCTTATCAACTCAACTTTATGAGGAGCGCAAAATGCTTCCCTAAGTAATAATGCATACATGTGCTTACTTTAAAACTACTGCTTCATCATCTTTTAGATAATTTTTCGTTTAAAATATAACTAAGTATATATACATTTATTCATTATGTGCTTACGATCTACAATATGTCATACTTTGAAATTTATGCTTCATCATCTTTTAGATTATCTTTGTTTAAAATTAAAACATGACTCCACATTTATACATTTATTTATTAACTAACTTTTATGAACACGTGTACTCATTTTTCATGATTTAATTTCTTTTATGTATAATATACTCCTTCCGTTTTATTTTATTTGCTTGTTATTTTCTTTTTTTGGATATTCCAAAATGTTTGCAGGATTTTTAAATTTAGACATAAAAATAATTATTTTTTCTGTAATAACCTTTATAATTGTTCATTGAATAATAGGCTTTTAGTCTCTTAATGAGTTATTAAGGGTAAAGAAGGCAAAATAACTTTTGTTGACTAAATTTTTAATATGCATGTTTTATCAAACCAAATAAAATGGGACGGAGGGAGTATTATATATTTTATTCTCAAAATATTTATTTCTTAGATCTAAATCATGTTTGTCAATTTGACTATTCATAAATGAGTTAACCTTGACTAATATAAAATGTGATTTTTAATTTTTAAAAATAAAAATTCAGAGTAGTTTTAGTGATAAATTAATTTATCCTAACTTTATTTATATATTGACTTAATAAATTATTTGTCACGATCCAAAATTGTGGGCCGGACTGACACTAGAGCGTAAGTAAGTTTAAGGTCCCTGAGATCCGTAGTAAGCTTAATTTACGAAAAATCCGTTTCTTTTAAGCCAACTCTAGAAACAATAAGCCATATTTCGATGTTATTAAATTGTTCTATCAATTGAATCTTTGGCCCAGCTTCAATATTTCAAATAATTCATAGCTCAAGTCTGTGTACTTTTTTTTGTACAATTAACGTCATTCATAATATGGGCAAATTGATCCATTCATATTTTTAGAGAGACAATAGAAATTAATCCATAAGTTTACTGACTATCACATTATTAATTTTACATAATAAAATGTAAAACAAACACCCTAACTACGGAGCCCATTAAACGGACACAGATTCATACCTACACACAATACTGTATATTTAAACATTATCAAAAGCTAGAAATTACTATTATAACTCAGCGAAGAAGAATGCAGAGCTTATTTGGATCAATAAAATATTTACCTCCTGGGAAAAATTTTAAATGAAAGATGTAAGTTTCACAAACTCAGTGAATAATGATAAATAACGCATAACCCAAATAATCACGCAAAATGCTTTTCAAATTTATATAATGAACAAGCATGTGTCACGACATTAGCATGTTCAATGATATCATATTCATATCAAGTGGAGATTAGTTAGTGGTGTCACTGAAACCCCCAACAAGTCATTCTCACACATGGCCTGTCTTCTCATACGTGTGCACCAGGGAGCTGATCTCCCTTATATGGCCAACTGGTCTAATCCTCATCTGACCAGTCCCCACATTATTTTCCATTTCCTCTTTTCTTTTCATAATTAACAGGAAGCCACCCTATAGTTTTTCCATATCATTCATATCATATTTCATCAGATGCATACGGGAGTGTCGATCTCCCTTTCATAGCCGACGGTATCTGAGATCGCCCTCACAACTTCATGGTGACCCACTTCATCCCAATTCCACACGCAAACAAGGCACATTATTATCATATCACAAGTCATATCAATAATCAATATGTAACACATGAGTATAATCATGGTGTATATGATTATATAATAGTCGTATAGTTAAAATATTGTATTTATACGGTGGATAATGGCATTAATAATTATATTTCAATAATATCTTATTAATATGTGAAGATAAGAACTGAGTATCGCATATATTTATATAGTATAGAATGAATGATGCTTATATGCAGGTAATGGTATGTACCATTTATTATTACTCATAGTGATAGAAGAAAAGCAAGCTTTAATTTGGATTTTAATTAGCAGGAGCGGTGGACGAACTCGGTTGATCTAGATAAAACATAAATATAAAGAAAAAATTACATTAGACAGATGACTTTCCTTAAATAAGAAATTAAAAAATTAATTTAATATATATTTGCTTAAATATTTAACTGCTACAATAAATCTGATTACTATCAAAATTTCTGGCGGTATTTCCCTTAAATAGGACTTTCCATTTGTTTCAATATTAGCAATTTAATATACTTCTCAATTACTCCTCACACAGCCCATCCATTTGGCAATCAATCAATTCAAATATCTAACCGCCATAAATAGCAATTTATATTCAAAGCTTATAAATTAAAATGAATCTTCATTATGATTTCTGTACATCCTTATATATTATTTTAGATCAGCCTCTAAAAATCAATAACTTCTATTAACTAATCATATCTTTTTAAATAACCTAATAAACCACCTTCATAATTCATATATCATAATTCTAATTTCGAAATAACTATTACCTTTCCACCAATAGGTTCCCTTTTGCTTAAATTATTTTCGATCTCCAAATAACTCGTATGACACTACGTAATTAATTTGCTTCCTCATTTAATCCTTAATCCTTAATAGTCATAAAAAGATATATTTCTATTTTCACTTATGAATTTACCTCAATCAAGATTATAATTCCCTTACATATACTCCTTTCCTATTTTATGATACAACCTTAATCTTTAATTCAAATTAAATTACACCATCAATTTCCTTTTTAATAGTTTAGTATATAAAATACATCTAGTTTAATCTACCTTAAATCCATACTACATTTCTCACCAATATTATCATCAAAATTCTTAAACTAAATTTATTTAGCAACAATTAGAATTTGCTTTAATTTATTAAAGCTTTCTAATCAAATTAATATTCACTAACAATTATTCTAATTTGTTAAAATCCTTTAATTATAATCAATATTTATAAACTGTATTGGGAAAACACCCAAAATATATCACTGTCAGAGTTGGTTGGCTGGAGTCGACAAGAATGGCGGTTGTGTTCGCCGGAGCAAAGAGAGAGAAAGCTCAGAGCCACTAGAGTCGCTTGATCATGCAAAAGTCACCAGAAAATCGAAAAGAGCACTGGCGAGAGGACCGAGACGAAGCTACCTTTAGCAATTTCGCCTGAATCGTGAGCAAGGGGAGACGCGACATAGAGTAGCGACGGAAGGCTGAGATCACAGCTCGCCTCTGCTGCATTCATCGAAAATAGAAATAGAGAGAGCGATGGCGAGGAGTGGTGGTGTGATGGCAAGGGGCGGCGTCGGTTGGCGGTGGCGACTCAAAATAGAGAGAGAGAGAGAGAGAGAGAGAGTGAGAAGGGCTAAGCACCGTTGGGATGAAGAAGAAGAAGAAGAAGAAGAAGAAGAAAGGAAAGGAAAGGAAAGGAAAGAAAAGAAAAGAAAAGAAAAAGAAAAGGAAAGCTTCTAAGGCTTTCTAGATCATTCCAGTTCGATTCAAACTGGATTTGGTCCAAATCAAGATTTACTCTGATTTTCACTTAGTTTGAAGACTTCAAACTGGTTTACAGGTCTGGTTTAGCAATAATAAAATTATTTTTCACTAAATTTCATTGGTTAAAATTTACAATTAAATTTTTAAATGAAACATCTTTGAAATTGAATTTTTGGGTTATTTCAATTCTCCCCTTCTTATAAAAATTCATCCTCGAATTTAGAAATGAGAAGGGTAGGAGAAATATCATACGTAATGATTAAATAAGGACACATTTATTTACAAGGAAATATGACAGATTCAATTAACACAAAAATAAGAAGCCTCGAGAAAAGATAAGGATATTTCTCTCGCATTTCGGCCGCAACTTTCCACGTGCATTCTTCTACAGAATGGTTTCTCTCTAAGACTTTGACCACAGGAATCTCTTTAGATTGAAGCTTACGAATTTGAAACTCGAGAATCCTAACTAGTACCTCTTCATATGTCGAATCTCCACTCGAATTTCTTGAAGTTCTAATACATTCGATGGATCAAGAACGTATTTTCGTAGTATGGACACATGGAAGACTGGATGAACATGAGAAAACTCATTAGGTAAGTCCAACAGATAAGCTACTTTTCCAATTCTAGTAATTATCGGTTAAGGTCCAATATATCTAGGAGCTAACTTCCCTTTCTTGCCAAATCGAAGTATTCCTTTCATAGGAGATACATTGAGGAAAATTGAATCACCTTCTTGGAACGTTACATCTTTATGTTTAGGGTCAGGATAACTTTTATGTCTATCAAAAGCAGTCTTGATTTGATCTTGAATGACAAGTATTTTTTCGTATGTGAAACGACCCGAAAATTTAATTTTGTAAAATTTTTATTTAAAAACTAAATTTTAAAATTGACCAATGAGATTATACAACAAAATATTTTATTATTGCTAAACCAGACCCATAAACCAATTTGATTTTTTCGAAAACCAAGTGAAAAACCCGTAAACCGAGTTAAATCACTGATATGGACCAAACCAGTTCGAATTGAACCAGAATGGTCTAGAAAACGCTAGATTTTTTTTTCCTTCTTCATGTTTCTCTTCTTCTTCTTCTTCTTCCTTCTTTTCTCTCTGGCGCTGCTCACCGCTCGCCTCTCTCTTTCTATTTTGTGGTTACTAGTCGCCTGCGACAGGCCTGACGATTGCGCTGGTACCCTTCACCGTCGCGCTTTAGCTCCCCTCTCCCTCTGTTTTCATTCGACTAGATGCAGCAGCAGTGCCACGGCTCAGGCGCCGTCGATCCCAACCACCGATCATGCTCGACGACACGCCTCTCTCCGTTCGCGACTTTGGTGGTGGCTGCAGCACAGGCGAGATGCAGTTCTTCTCCCTTAGATCGACGGCGATGATGGCAACGGCTGTCGACCCGATTTTGGCCAGTTGGCTCGCCAATCTCATAAACAAACAGTAGATTTGAGCTCCTTGTAACATTTTGAGCATTTTGGTGTGAATTGTGGGTCCCGAATATGTATGACACAACCCAAGAGGGGGGCGAATTGAGTTTTCTAAAAATAAAAATTTAACTTTAAAAACATACTCAGAATTCTATAACAGCGAAAAAGTAATGCAGTTGTGAGAATAAGTTATTGATTAGAACTTCCTCAAAATGCCCTTATGTAGAAAATAGAAAGACTTTGCAAAGTAAAGTTATTGATAAGAACTGCTTCACAATTTCTTATGCAATATCAAAACTACTTGGCGCGATGGATCGGCAACGGGCTGTTCGACCCGAATTTTGGCCAGGTTGGCTCGCCAATCTCAAAAACAAAACAGTAGGGATTTAGGCTCCTCTGTTAAAAACATTTCTTGAGGCATTTTTGGTGGTGTGGAAATTTGATGGGTTTCCCGAATATGTACTGACACAACCCAAGAGTCCGGGGGCGGGAATTTGAGTTTTTCTTTAAAAATAAAAATTTAACTTTTTAAAACCCCTATACTCAGGAATTTTATAACAGCGAAAATAAAGTAATGCAGTTGTTAGAGACAAAGTTATTGATTTTAGTAACTTCCTCAAACAATGCCTTATGTTAGAAAATAGGGACAAGACTTTTGCAAAATAAAGTTAATTGATAAGTAACTGCTTCACAATTTTTCAATTATGGGCAATTATCAAAAACTACTTTATGAAGGAAAAAGCTTTATTATGTTTAGGGAAACTTCCTAATTAATAGTTTTAGATAAATATAAAAGGAACATGTGAGAAAATAGTTATTGAAAATCTTTGAACTGCTTCACAAAAAGCTTTCAATCAAGATTTATGGAACAACTGATTTAGAAACCTCCCAAGTAAAGTTGAAATAATAACTGAAAATAGAAGAACAATTTTAGGAAACTTGGTTACATTCACTGAGCAAGAAGGTCCAGAGTTCTAATGTTCAGGAAAAGACAAAGCTTATTTCCAATTATTGTGAACATCAAAAACCATTAACAACTTTTAGGCATTTTCTACAATTATTAAACAGGAAGTGTGTGAGTAAAAAATATAGCTATCAAAGGAAGAAACTCATAAAAAAAGTATTAAACACAGTGATTTTTATAGTGGGTTCTCGCATTACTTAACTCGCCTACATCCCACTTTCCAATACTCATCTTGAGGATTCCTCAACTATGTTATTCTCTTTTTCAAGGGTAAGAGACAAACCAACAGTTTAAAGGCAATAGATTAAACTCCTAGATTTCTAACCCTTTGTCCACTAGGATTTTTTCCCAAAGGTTCTAATAACCTTCCAACACCTTTCTGTTTTTTTTGGCAGAGAATAAAAGAAACTTAAATTTCAAGGGACATTTAGGAATCTCTTCCTCAATGGAAGAAAGGTCGCTTAATAACTAATTTCACAATTGGCACTTTTCACCTTAAAGCTATTTACACAAAAGTTATCCAAAATTTTGAAATCTTGTCTACTAAGGATTATAGTAATCTAAATTAGACAGGAGGGATGAAAAAAATGCTAAAATATAAAGCAAGGAAAAAACAATTATTTTTAAGAATTAGGGAAAATCGTTTTTTAGAAATCAGAACGTTTTTCAAAAGAAGTTGTTATTAAAATTTCTTTTCTCTTTGTAAAGATAATTAAATAAAACGTAAAGTATTTAAGATAAAAAAATAAAGGGGTTGATGAATAAGTTTTTTGAGAGAATTTAAACAAAAATATTAATCAATGGCTCAACGAAACACCTTAAAAAAAAACTTTTTTTTCTGCCCCACCGTCTTTTTAAAGGAAAAAGACGCCCCTTTTTATAGAGCATGGATAATACATCCCGTTTTTAGGAAAGTTAAAAATATCTTTTTTCCAAATTAGGAAATATTGGAACTTTCTATTTTTTAGGGAAAGATCACGAAAAAAAATTATTTGTACCTAATCTTTTGAGTCGAATATTTCTTTCTTTTTTTAGTAAGCGAAATAAAAGGGAAAAATCTTTTAACTTCCTTCAAAAACAAGATTTTCGTAAATAAGAGGAAATTTTTTTTTTTTTCGAAAAATTAAAATTATTTACCCCAAAAAAAACGATTTTTTGAGATTAGAATCTTCTTTCATTTAGGTAAGAAGATATAAAAATCAAGATTTTTGGATTATTCTTTTTAAAAAATTTTGTTTTTCGAAAAATGAAGAGCCATTAAAAAATTCCTTGTTTCGATTTATTCTTTATTATACCCAAAGCGTTTTGAGGACAAAAGTCTCTTTATTTAGATAAGTGAAATAAAATTTCGAAACCTTTAATGAAGATATTTTTTGAAAAATTAAAAACAAAAGCTTTTTCTAAAAGATATTTATATACCACAAAAATGGCATTGAGAGGAAAGATCTCCTCCATTTTAGGTAAGATTATATTCAAGGAACGAAAAAAAAAGCTTCTTGGATTTTTTAAAGAGTTTATTTTTTTTTGAAAAAAATTCCTTTGATAAAGAGAGAGAAGAAAATTAAATTTTTTGTTGGCTTTATAAATGGTCAGTTCTCTCTATCCTTTACAATGAATTCCTAAAAATTCTAACCACTTAACGGGGTTATCTTTCAATAAGTCTTTCATGATCCTTAGAAAAATTATAGACTTTGTTCTTGTTTATTTATTACCTTTCCATATTATTAAATTCTTTGCTTAAAAAATATTTTTATTAGTTATAAAATAATTTATTAATTTAAAAATTTAATCTATTTTGTTTCAATTCATCAAAAAATCTCGAGATAAATATATTGACCCCTTGAGCAACATTCTCCCCCTTTTTGATGATTGATGACAAAAAAACCAAATAAAATTTATCAAACATTAAAACATGTGCTTCCCCCTAAATTTATGCATTGTTCAATAAAAAATATAGTTCTAAACATGGACAAATGGTCTATCTTTGAAAGCAGGTTTTTAGAACATGTATAAAAACTCCCGCCTAAGTTAGTGAAGTAAAACCATCTATGGGACTTATAGGAACAGAAAGTTAATTTTTTAGAAAAAACTAATATTTAGAAACAAGACAAATAGAAATGAAAAAATTTCAAAGTTCTAATAATCAGAGCATTATTATCAGAGCAATTAAGAATAAGGATAAAAATTGATTATTAAAATGGAATAGAAAATCTTAAATTTCTAACTCTGCAGGGGCATACGTTAGCAAAACAAGAAAATCTAAGTTCTAAAAAAACTAACCAATTCAGTTCATCAAATGTAAACATTTATGCTCACAAAAAAAAATAACACAGATTAGAAAAATTACTTAAGCAATAAGATTTAAGCATTAAAGTTACCACATATTTAGCAAAAGTTGCTTTAAACCATCAAAATTATTTTCCTTATGTTCTTCCCTTTTTGTTCATCATTACTAAGAGGCTTAATAAAGATCAGGAAGCAAAAACAGATAAAAAACACAAAACCAAAAAAAAAAAAAATTTGTTCACAAATTTATAGACCAAATAAAGTTAAATAAATCAAGAGGGATTTGGGTTCAGTTCTAAGGCCTCTTTAGAACTCTTGAGATTTTGAAGCAGGACGCGGTTTTTTTAGTAGAACTTTTCTAGATTGCTTAGAAGAAGGCGGGTGTATGTGGAGGCTTTTCTTTTCATGGAAAATCTTTGTCGTTTGCCAGCAGTGTGCTTTACTCTCTTTGGCTTTTCTGAGGCAGGGAGTGTAGGGGTTGTTCCCTTAGACTCTTTCAAGTAGCTAGCCTTTCTTTCATTATTATCTCTTCCATTCTTTCTAAGAATTCATATGACGGGACTGATTATACTCACAATCACTGCTTTTGCTTTGTTTTTATTGCCCTTCATCAATTCCTTATTGTTGTTCTTCTATAAGCTCTTTTTCCATTTTGCACCAGCCATTTTAGCTATCTCTTTACTCCTTTAGCTTGATAAAAAAGTTTCAGAAGAGTTCTTTTCTGCCCTTAGCCTTCAATTTCCTTTTCTTTCTTTTCACTCCAATCTTCAATTTCTCTGTCTACTAATTCACTAGCATTCCTCAATCTCTCAGTCTCTATCTTTTTTAAGTCTTTTTCAGAGTCCTTCTTCTCTGTCAGGTTAACTCTCCACTTATTTCTTTTTCTTCTTTCTATTTTCCTTTTTCTTTGATTTCTGTTTTTTCAATTCCAGCTACCATCTTCCTTTTTTTTTTCCTCTTGTTTCATTCCATTTCTCTTCTTCTTCCAATTCTCTTCCTTTTCTTTCTTTTTCTTTTTTCTTTTCCAATCTCTCTTCCTTTTTTCTTTCTTTTCCGCTATCCTCTCAACTTAACTTTCCCTTTTTCTTCTCTTCTCTTCTTTTTCTCAGCTTCTTCTGCCTTTTTCTTCTTTTTCTTTCTTTTCTTTCTTTTTCTTTTCCTTCTTCAATTCCTTTTTTCTTTTTCTTCATCTCCTTCTTCGTCTTTCAGTTTTTCCAAAAGACCACTATCTAACTTTGAAACATTTTGTGGGACCTTCACTTTTCATTTAAACTTTTTACTTCCTAAAAGAATTTCAAACACAGGGGTTGAGCACCAAGCCATCTAGTGTAGTTTTTTCTCTAGGGCCTATTTCCGCATCTTATCAAGATTGGTGTGACAAAGATTTTGAAGGGTTTCTTTCCCCAGTTATTTTATGCCACATTATGCAGCCCATATCTCAAAACCTGCGATCCACATTAAAGAGAGCAAAGCACTCTTTTGGGTAAAATGTACGTGCCACAATCATATTTTATACAAACCCACTTCATTATTGTTAGTTAAGTTTTTTGAACATTCAAATAACACCTCTGTTTATCATGCAGAACCTTCTTCATAATTTCTTAACAAAATTCTTCCTTTTTTGTACTCTCTAAAAACCTAGAGAAATTATCTTGATTTTGTTTACCCTAAAACCCAGCGTTTGGTATATTAAAGATTTTTTTCTTGGCTCAAGATAGGTTGTAAGATAACGCTTGATTCTCCTTCAATTTTAACAGAAAATTGATTCTGGACCCACTAGTGTTTTAAGAGAAACCGTAAAAAACTCCTAACCTCATTCTCATAACACGGTCTTGTTCAAGCGATTAAAAATTCCATCCATCCTGAACTCAAAGAGTTTCCCTGAAGTTTGTATCATCCTTCCCAAAGGAACTTCCAGTTCTATTTAACATAAGAACCGCATAAGAGGGGTATGGAGAAAGAACAGATTTTACCTCTCGCGCCAAGAACTAGCGACCTGTTTCTTTGATTTTTTTCTTATTTTTTCTTTTTCTTTCTTTGTCCTCAACAGAATTTCTTCTGTTTCGACTCCTTCTAGTTTTCATTTACTTCTTTGATAAACTTTTCGAGAAAGTTTTGAAGTTCTTGTTCTGTTAGGGAAGTGTGAGGAAGAAGAGGTGGAACTCGATTCGGCCATTGAGGTTGAAGTAGAGAAGCGTCATTTTTTTTAGGGGTTTTATTGGGCAAGAGTTGCAAGAAGGAGGAAGGCCAGAGCATATTTTTTAGTATGGAAGCAAAAATTTGATTAAGTTGAGGAACATTAATCTTAAGCGAAGAAAGAAACACTTAAAAAAAAAAGAAGTTTAACAAGGACAAAAATTAAAAAAAAAAAAATAGTTTAGGAAATTTCAAACCAACTTAAGGAATTTTAAAAAGAAAATAATACCGGCCAAAACTTAAAAAAAAGCAAAGGACCCATAAAAAACAAGGTAAAAACCAAAACCAAACACACCACAAAAAAAAAAAAAAAAATTGACTGTTTTGAATTTTGGTCTAAAAGATTAGAACCTGATAATGACATTTAGAAAGTCATATTTTAGAAACATATTATGCATTTTAACTTTTAGAACAGAAAATATTTTTTTTTAGAATCACACAGAAATACTAAAAAACATAACACAGAGCAAATCTTTTTAAATTTCAAATATAAAAAAAGCAGTTTAGAAAAACCATACTTATAGAGTTCACAGTTAAAGATTTAGAACTAACATACCTAGAATCTTCTTCTAATTTAAAGGCAAAATTTGGCTTTTTCATTCAACGTTTTTGATTTATAAAGATATCTGCCAATTGCTTTTTCTGTTGAAATGAACTTAATCATTATATCAACCTTTTTTTTGAACATGATTCACATATGAAAGTTTGATGTGCTGAGTTCTAAATGCTTGGTTCTAGAATGCTGGACTGGATTTTTGGGATATAAATTTCAAGTGATGGCGGCTTTATGGTTTGTCATGTTAATGGTACTTTCTAATTTCAGACCAAGTCTCCAATTGTTGGCTTTGGATCAATTTAGAAACTTGCTGCAACACGAGCTTTCTAGCGCAATATATTCTGCTTCTGTAGATAGAGAAGAGCGACAAATGCTGTTTCTTTGCTAAACCATGATTAACAGAGCGCTACTTTAGAAACTGGTAAGTTTCAGGACGTGGCTTTTTTTCTATCTTATTCTGCTTCCTGGCCAAAATTCAGAGTCCACTATTACCCAATAAAAGGTATCAAGAAGTGTAGCACCTTAGAATACCATTAGACCTATGATTAGAAGTTCCATCAAAAAGATATCTTAGGAATTCTTTTTTTACAGCATTAAATGAGAATCTTTGGGGGACACAACGAAATCTAGGCACATTTAAAACAACACTTAAAAGTGGTAATTTGTCATAGATCTACTTGCCGTTAAGATATAGAAAAATAAAACCAATCATACTTCTTAAACAATTTTGATGTTCACATCTTTTACCTTTTTTCATCTTTTTCTAAATTTTTTGGAAGGATGGACTCATTGGTGTAACTATTATTACCTGGGCATTTTTCATCTTGAAAAACTGTTTCAGGGGCAATTCCTTATATATCTTTTCCTTGGATTTATTGAAAAAATTCATTTTCCACCATATGTTGATTGAATAGTCCAAGAAGAAAGTTTTCAATTCTCCCATCATTGCTCATTTCAAAACTCACCTTGCATAATCTTATTGAAAATTTTCTTACAAAGAAGATCATAGTTAGAACCATAAGATTATGTCATCAAACAATAGATTTGTACCACTAAAATATTCATGTGCCTTTATTTTTTGGATAAATAGTGTTGTATCAAAACCTTTCCTCTAGAAAAAACCATTTCTAAAGAAACTTACTAAATCTTTTCATCATCCAAGCTCTAGGAGCGTCAAACCCTAAAGAGCTTTAGTAAGTTTGTAAACATGATGGTTATCATGATTATACTTCAAAACCAGGAGGCTTGTTTCTACAATACCACTTCTTCATTTTTAGAATAAAACCATTTTAGGAAAAGCACTTTTCACATCCATTTTGATTAACAACATTTGAAGTTTTTAAAACATGCAAATGCAGGAAAAAGGCATTTCAATTGGCCAATCTAAGTCTTGCAAACTGAGAGCAAAGGTTCTCATCAAAATCGTTAACCTCTCTTGACTGTACCCTTTGAGTTCACTAAAACCGCTTTGTTTTCTCACAACATTCCATTAATTTCTCAAGCTTATTCTAAAAAAACACTTCATTTGTTCTAATAACAGAATGGTTTTTAGGTCTTTAGGTAAAAACAACTTCTCCAAACTGTGGTTTTTATCTCAAATTGAAGTTTTAGCTCGTTCTTTGTATAGCAAGATCCAGACTTTCATCATTTTTGAGCATCTTTCTAAAAAATTTTTGGTTCTAATTGAGAAACAAAAAGCAACATATTACCAAAAATACTCTTATATGAGCCTCTAGTCATCATTTCCTTCTGGAAGTTATCCATAATGTTTCCTTTCTTGTAGATGAGTAATTTATGAAATGGCTATTTTTCTTTTGGTAATGAGACATCTCATTTCATCCCATATTGACTTTTTCATCTTCTGGTTCAGCCTGTTTATCAATTATTGTGCTCACTTTCTGACTGTTCTAGTTGTTCTGACAAACTCTTCCTGAATTAGAATCTACAAACATCATCATTTTTCTAAAATCTAGAAGTAGAGTCAGATTCATTCAAACACAAACATGAATAAGGATTCTTCTACACTAGAGTTTTTTCTTTATAAAACACCTTATATGCTTAACTATTTTTACTCTCTAAAATCTCTCTTAGAAATATCTCTATAAGATTTAGCATTCAATATTAGCAAGAATGATTTTTTTGTTATCTAGGAATAATAACAATTACATCTCCCAATAAAAATATGAAAAATAACCCTCTATATTCTACCTTGTATAGCTCATATGGAGTTCTTTTTTAAGTTTAAGATCTTACCAAAAAGGCCCTTATTTAATATATGGCAGGTGGTTAATGGCTTACTGCCCAGGAATAATCTTTGGTAAATTAGAATCACACTCAGCATGGTTTGTGTATTTCAATTTTCTTGATAGGTGTTTCTAATTTCTGGGTTCCGAACTACTCACATTTTGTTGAGTGTTTCTAGGTGTTGAGAAAAGTTTATTGAAAGATCTCTGATTCATTCAAAAAAGCATTGTAGAATTTCTGGATTTTCAAATTCTCCTCTTTCTCATGATCACTTCATATCAGACGATGTTTTAGTACCCCATTTTGTATTTCTCTGGGGCCCTAAAGATTGAAAACAAAACATGTCATATGGGATCTCATCCTTATTTTCTAAGGAAATGGTCCTAGAGTTGAATCTATAGTCATCTACAATAAACATGCAATAACCCCCAAACAAAGTGAGTAATAGGTCCCAAAAAAAAAAAAAAATTTAAAACATATATGTAAAACTCTCTCATATGGTCTAGAAGTAGGGAAAACCACCCTTAGATTTGATAAAAGATGTTCTAGTTAGTTGCACCAATTGACAGAGCCATCACAAATTGTGAGTCTTCAAATTTTCAAAACTTTGGCAAACCTCGAACCAATCTTAGATATAATAATAGTTGCATTGGCTTTGCATGTTCCATCTTCTAATGCCTAAATCCATACTCTTAAGAATTATCGAAAACAGAAAACTGAAGCATATCTCAGGTTATTGGCATTATCAGAGAGACTACTTAGGTATTATTCTCATAATCCACAAAATAAAGTTTGTTATCATGTGCACTTGCTTGATAACTCCAAAATAAATGTTCAAAGATCACTCTTTTATTTATCGCAAATTCTGGACTACACGTAACAAGTTTTATAATGTAATCCTTCTACTAAGCATTTAAATCTTCTATTTGAATAATTTAGGAAACCTACAAACAGCTAATACCAACGATTTTTCCTTTTGCTTTTGTCCCCAAAGCTTACTGTACCTCCCTTTTTGTCTTCTAATCTGTGTGAATTTTCTTGTCTAATCACCAATCTCATATTGCCTATGATGCTAGCTCGCTTGGTCCATGTAACATCATCTGTTTTCAGCCACTCTCCTTAGGCCACCTGAATAAACTCCTCCAGAGTTCAATATATGGTACCCAACTCATAGGTCCTTAGTGTGACTGCTTAGTTTTGGTATATATGAGTATTTTAGAATTACTTATGATTTTTCTGTGTTGAGAACTTGTCTCAGATTAATTTATTCTCTAAAGTCACAATATCGAATATAGAGATATCCTGAATCAGTGCTATTAGAAAC
>NW_023590689.1:1271552-1349949 GCF_014843425.1 Jatropha curcas
TGGTCTACTCCAAGGGACAGGGCAAGAACATGATAAGCGATTACGATTGTAACTTTGAGACTTGAGAGATAAACAGCTGTATGCTAAGCTCAGTTAAGGTGTTTTGAGTTTTGGCTAGAAGAAGTTTCCTTTCTTAGACATGGTGTCATCAGAGGGTATATCAGAGTGGGATCCTAAAGAAAGATTGAAGCTGTTGTTGGATGGGGAGACCACCCGAGGAATGTTGTACAGCAAGTTCGAAGTGTTCTGGTTTAGCCGGTTATTACAAGAAGGTTCGTAAAGGATTCTCCATTCGATTGCATCACTTTAACAAGATTATTGAAGAGAAAGAGGTTGTATTCCATTGGGAAATAGATGTCAGCAGAGGAGTTTTTGGACACTTTGAAGGAGAACGTTTGACTGAAGCACCCAGTGTTAAACTCAAGCCAGTTGTCAGGTAAAGACTTTGAGATTTACAGGTGATTGCCCTCTCATACTGGGTTAGGATGTGTGATCATGCAAGATAGGAAAGTGGTGTGGGCCTATGTATCAGACCAATTGAAGCCACCCATGAAATTTGAATTTTATCCCACCATGATGTTAGAACTAAGCAGCATTGTTCGAGCATTTTTAAAGTATGGCGGCATTATCTGTATGGTTGCAAAAGTGTTACATTACACAGATCATCAAGAGTTTAAAGTTACTGGTGTACCAACACAGAAAGGACTTTGAATTCAAGACAACGGAAGTGGATATGGCAAATTCTTGGCTTAATTATGATTATGTCATAATTACATCGCAAGGGCTAATGGTTGGTAGTGGATGCTTAGCCGGGAATCCTTGTATTGCTTTGAGGCTTATGAGAATCAGGCATGGAGTTGCACAGCAGGGAGTTATTCTAGCACAGAAGAGGCAAAGTCCAGCCCATCTTGGATTCAGGAAGTTGCAAGAAGAAACCAAAGAAAGATGCACAAATAGCACTATGGGTTAAAACAGGTACAGGTAAGATTTCAGGGGTGGGAAATTTCAGGATGATAATAGTGGAGTCTTATTCTATGAATACAGGAGGTTTGTTTGTTCCACAAGACAGGTGAGATCAGGACAAAAATTTTTGCAATGAAGCTTCATAACGGTCGATATACAATGCATCCAGGTAGTTACCAAGATGTATCAAGATTTGAAGACAGGCTATGGTGCCTGGGGCATGAAGAGAAGACATCGGAGATGTTAAACAAGATGGTTAAACATGTCAACAAGTAAAAGTTAAACATCAACTGCCATCCGGGGTTACTTTCACCAATAACAGTGGCCCAGACATGGAAATGGGATCAGATTCACGATGGGATTTCGTTACTGGCTTACCTTCAGAACACAGCGGAGCATGATGCGTATGGTGATTTGTGGGACAGAAAATTAAACCAGTCCAGCTTACTTTCTACCAGTCAAACGGACTATTCTCTCGGACCAAGTTAGCAGAAATTGATGTTTAGGTAGGATAGTTCGACTTTAAATGGAGTTCCATCATCCATTATCTCGGATCGTGATCCAGGTTTACAATGCGAAGTTCTGGGGTAAACTTCAAGAAGCATTAGGAACGAAAAACTGCATTTCAGCACTGCATTCATTCCGCAGACAGTATGGGGCAATCAAGAGAAGATGATTCAAATCCTTAGAAGACATGGTTGAGATTCATGTGTTATTGGAATTTGAAGTTAGTTTGGGACAAATATTTGTATTTTCTCAGTGGGAGTTTGCTACAACAAACAGCTATTTCAAGCGAAGCATCAAAGATGGCCACCCATGAAGGGCATTGTATGGTAGAAGATGCAAGAAACACCTTGTATGATGGGACAGAACTTAGTGAGAAGAAAGAAGATTTGGGTCCAGATTATGGTGAGGGAGACACAGAAGAGAAAGTAAAAATCATCAGAAGACTGCCTAAAGGAACAAAAGTGATCGATAGAAATCCTATGCGGATTTAAAGAGAAGAAAAAGACATTGGATGTAATTCAGTTGGGATAAAGTATTTTTGAAGGTTTCACCATGGAAGAAGATCTTAAGGTGGACAAAAGGGAGCTAAGTCCTAGGTTCAGGTGGTCCATACGAGATTGTTGAACGCGTTAGGAACCATTAAGCCTATCGCCTAGGGATACCTTCCAACCTTAGTATCGATCCATAATGGCTTTCATGTAATCAATGTTAAGGGAGGATACAGATTCAGATCCCTTCACATGTAGGTATCAGCGGAAAGAGATTGATATTCAGCCGGATCTCACTATGAAAGAAGAACCAGTTCAGTCCTAGCAGAGAAACGTAAAGAATTGCGGAACAAGAAAAATGCATTGGTGAAAGTTCTTGGAGAATCATAAGACAAGAAGAAAAAGCAAACCTTGGGAATCAGAAGAAACCATAGCGAAAACAACAATATCCGCATTTGTTTGACAACACGGGTAAATTCGGGACGAAGTTTTTATTTAAGGAGGGGAGAAATTGTAACATCCTAAGTGCGTTTGAGTTTGAGTCATTCATAGAGGAAGGGTGAGAGTTGGGTTGAACCAAACCCGGTTGGAAGTTTAGTTTAGCATAGATGATAAGTGGACTTATTTGGCATGAAAAAGTAGGCTTGGTTTGCAGCCAAACATACAGTTGTGGGTATTAAGTTGTGTCTTTGTACCATGACGGTACCAAGTAGATATGTTACAGCCCAAGTCATTTGCTTCTAGAGAGTCTACCCGTTCCTATCATTTTCAACCTTTCCTATTTCAGTTTTTCATTTTCTCTTACGTTTCCCTTTCCATTTCCCTTGCACTTTTCATGCAAGTTACGCAGTTTAAGGTCCACTCTAAGTAAGTAGGAATTCCTTGAAAGTGTGATGTTATTTTCTATTTAATTAGTTTGTAGTGGAAGATGATTATTGAGAATTTCTTTGTGTATAGGAGACAGAAGTTCCAAAGTTGCAGAAAATAGAAGCTAAAACAGAGGTCAAGCCTTTTGACGTCAAGGTTTTTGATATCTCATGTTTGTCTACTATTTTTCTTTGCCATGGTAAATTGTGGTGGTGTGTGCCAATGAGATGATTATGTTGCTTGTTTGTGGGTGGAATACTGGGATGATGTTGGAAAAAACAGGGATGAACATATTGAGGCGGGGAAACAGAAGTTTGCTGGAATGTTACCAGCAACTTCATTCTTGATTTTAAACCCAATAATGATTGGAATTTAGGGAAATTTGTCATAGAAAGAGTTATTTGTTTCCTTCTGTGTTAATCTTTACATGGGCTTTTGAATCATTCAATTTGGAGTTAAGCTATTGAGAGTTATGGCCAAAGAATACAGACTGCACAGAATCACCGGTCGCCGCTCGCATACTGGGAAAGCCAAGTCGCGCTCGCGATTTCCTTATTGCGCGCTCGCGACTGGAGTCAAGGTAGCTCTCTGACTCTCAATTGCACAACTCGCGCTCGCGGAGGGATCACAGATTGCGCGGAGAGGTCGCGACTTTGGGCCAGGAAAGGCTCTCTGGACTCTGCAGTGTGGCGCAGTCTCCGTCGCGAATCACACAAGCGCGCTCGCGGGACTTGTGCTGCGCGGTCGCGACTTCAGTAGAAACACAACTGACCTCAGATGCACAAGTCGTTGCTCACTACTTTTCAACATACGCGGTCGCGGACTGTGCTGTGGACCCACTCTTTTTGCCTTTCATTTTTTGCTATGTAATCACATTCCTTTGCTCAAACATGCATTGCATCCAATCATTTTACAACAAAAAAATAACAACATAAGAAAATGGCAATAATTAAAACAACATACAAAGGCATTTCATATGATGTGAAATCAAAATCAATATGATTGAACGATGACGTTGTGAAACCATTTATGTGCTATTGTGTGTATTATTGTTGACATTGCTAATCTTAAAGTCCATTGAGGTTAGGTAGTGAAACCATGTTAAGATTAAGCTATGTCGCCGACAATTAGAATAGCAGATCTGCCGCCCCATACAGTTTGGAACCTTTCCGGCTACAGGGCCGTTGGTTGAGTGGATATGATTAAACCGTGCGGTGCAAATCCGGTTAGGGGCACCAAAACGGACAATATTGGCATAGGCGAATCCGGTTTGGGGCCTATGGCATACAATTTCATCCAGTTTCATACAGTTTATCTTATCACTTCGGTTTCACTATGACCTTATGGAGCCATACAGATATCTTGACATAACATTTCATGAATCATACAGTCTACTATACAGCAAGAAAGATTATCAAGATAAAATGAAAATATCATGATCTGTGTGCTTACATTCCATATGTAAGTACATGTTTATTTCTACATATGTATGTGCTTATATGTTTCTATGTTTCATTATTCATTGTAATATTCACTGAGTTTAATCAGAGTTGCAGAATTCATACAACATAAAGAACATCAGGTAAGATCATGAACGTATATTGTTGTATATGCTTACACGTTTAATTATTGCTTCTGTAAAGAGTCATACAGTCATGAGATGTTATTAATCGTAATTTATATGATGTGACTAAAAGTGCATAAGTCATACAGCATAATGAATAGCAAGTAAACTTTATCATGTTGTAATATAAATTACATTATTTGGAAACAGTATGCAGCATGTTATTTATATTCAATATACGTATGTTTTCAGCATGTCAGACCATACAGTCCATCAGTTTTGTAACATCTGCGGACTCGGTTCAATATCGGGGTTAAACGGGTGGACCGGGAAGGCGGTGTTACAGTATGTGAAGTTTTGTAATTGATTTTCAATTCTAATGTTATTAATATCTTGTTTCAAATAGCTATTTCTAGTATTATCTAAAAAGTTCATATTTTTAGATTTAATTGTTAAAGTTAAAGCATTTAAAATGTTTGGATCATAAAGAGACAAAGAAAAATTTGGATAACAATTAAAATAGATAGGACCATTAGCTAAATTGAATTCAATCATAGCTAAAAGAGAATTTCTTTTCTGTTGGAATGAACTCAATCACTATATCACCTTTTTGAATATGATCACGTATGAAGTGATGTCTGAGTTCTATATGCTTGATTCTAGAATGCTGGACTGGATTCTTAGATAAGTTGATGGCGCTTATATTGTCACATTTGATTGGCACTGTTTCTAATTTCAAACCATAGTCTGCCAATTGTTGGTTGATCCATAAAACTTGTGCAACACAGCTTCCAGCAGCAATATATTCTGCTTCTGCAGTAGAAAGAGCGACAGATGTCTATTTCTTGCTAAACCATTATACAAGGGCACTACCTACAAACTAACAAGTTCCAGATTCATTTCTTGGGTATTCAAATCACTAAGGCTAGAACTAAGGTCATTAATGTTTAAAGACTTATTATTAGAAAGAAGATTTAGTAATCTACTCATTTGCACAAATAAAAAAATAAATTTTTGCATATAGGTATGGTTCAAGTTGGCACATAAACAAACACTAAAGTGAATGTCAAGTCTGCTTGCCGTTAGATATAGTAAAGAACCAATGATACTTCTAAACAATTTGATGTCCACATCCTTACCTTTTTCATCTTTTTCTAATTTTGAGGATGGACTCATTGGTGTACTATATACCTTGGCATTTTCCATTTTCCATCTGAACTGTTTCAGCAAATTCCTTAGTTATAACTTTCCTTGGTTTAGAAAATTTTTTATTTCACATTGTTGATTTTGAAGCTCCAAGTGAAGAAGTTTAATTCTCCCAATCATGCTCATTTCAAACTTTCACCCTACTAATCTTAGAAAATTTCTACAAAGAAGATCATTAGTAGAACCAAAATGATTATTCATCAACATAGATTTGTAACCACTAAAAAATATCATGTGCTTTATTTTTGATAGAATAGTGTTGTATCAACCTTTCCTCTAGAAAAACCATTTTCTAATAGAAAACTTACTTAATCTTTTCATACCAACTCTAGGAGCTTGTTTCAAACCCTAAAGAGCTTTAGTAAGTTTGTAAACTGATTTGGTTTATCATATACTTTTCAAAAAACCAGGAGGTTGTTCTACATACACTTCTTCATTTAGAAACCATTTAGAAAAGCACTTTTCCACATCCATTTGATACAACATGAGTTTTTTAAAACATGCAAATGTAGAAAAGCAATTCTAATGGCCTCAAGTCTTGCAACCTGAGCAAAGGTCTCATCAAAAATCGATACCTTCCTCTGTTGTACCCTTGAGTCACTAACGCTTGCTTTGTTTCTCACAAACATTCATTATCATCAAGCTTATTTCGAAAACACCCATTTTGCTTCTATATAACAGAATGGTTTTTAGGTCTAGAAAACAACTTTCCAAAACTTGGTTTATCTCAAATTTGATTTAGCTCTTCTTGCTATAGCAATAAATCCAACTTTCATCATTTTGAGCATCTTCTAAATTTTAGGTTCTTAATGAGAAAACAAAAGCAACATTACCAAAATATCTCTATATTGAGCCTAGTCATCATCCTTTCTGAAGGTTACCCATATGTCCTCTTGTGGATTACCCATAATGTCCTCTTGTGGATGATATTTATGAAATCGCCATTCTTTTGGTAATTGAGAATCTTCATTTTCTATTTCTGGCATTTGACTTTCATCTTTTGGTTCAGCCTGATTATCAATATTCTGCTCACTTTCTGGCTGTTCTAGTTGTTCTGATTGTTCATTCAGCCTTTCTTGATTAGAATCTACAACATCATCATTTTTTAAAATTCTAGAAGTAGAGTCAGATCCATCAAACACAACATGAATAGATTCTTCTACGACTAGAGTTTTCTTATTAAACACCCTATATGCTTTACTATTACTAGAATATCTTAGAAAATTTCCTTCATAAGATTTAGCATCAAATTTAGCAAGATGATTTTTTTTGTTATCTAGAATAAAGCACATTTACACCAAAAAATATGAAATAACCAATATTTGGTTTTCTACCTTTTTATAGCTCATATGAGTCTTTTTAAGGTTTAGATCTTACAAAGCCCTATTAGAATATAACAGGGCCAGTGAAATTAATGGCTTTCTGCCCAGAAATTACTTTGGTAATTTAGAATCACTCAGCATGTTTTTGCGCCATTTCTTGGAAGTGTTCTATTTTGCGTTTCCCACTACCTCCCATTTTGTTGAGGTGTTCTAGGGCTGGAGAAGTTATGGAAGATTCCTGATTCATTGCAAAAAGCAATTGAATTTTGACTTTCAAATTCTCCTCTATGATCACTTCTAATTGCAAGAGATGTATCCTTTCTCATTTTGTATTTCTCTTGCAAAGATGAACAAACATGTCATATGAATGTCATATGACTCATCCTTATTTCTAAGGAAGAGTGTCCAGGTGAATCTTGAATAGTCATCTACAATAACAAATGCATAGAATTTTTCCCCAAGACTAGAAGAAGTAATAGGTTCGAATAAATCAAGGTGTAGCAACTCTAAAGGTCTAGAAGTAGAAACCATGCCCCCCTTGGATTTGAAAGATGTTCTGGTTTGTTTGCCCAATTGACAAGCATCACAAATGTGATCTTTTTCAAATTTTAACTTTGGCAAACCTCAAACCAAATACTTTTTAGACAGTTTAGAAATAAGGTGCATGCGTGCATGTCCAAGTCTTCTATGCCATAACCAACTAGAATTATCAATAGAAAATAAACATATGTCCAGGTTATTTATATTAGATAGATCTACTAGGTATATATTCTCAAACCTTTTCCAACAAATAAAGTTTTGTTATCATGCATGTTCTGAACTTCACAATAAGATGGTTCAAAAACCACTCTTCTATTTTTATCACAAATCTGATTAACACTTAACAAGTTATAATTTAGTCCTTCTACTAAGCATACATCTTCTGTTGAAGGATTAGAACCTACCACACAAATACTAACGATTTTACCTTTTGCTTTGTCTCCAAAGCTTACCGTACCTCCCTTTTTCTTTTCTAATCTAGTGAACTTCTTTCTATCACCAGTCATACAGTTCATATGCCTAGAGCAAGCACTGTCCATGGTACCCACATTTCTGTTTTTAGCCTGTTTTCAGCTCACTCCTTAGGCACACCTGAAAAGATCAAGCAGATTTAGGTACCCAACTCATATTGGGTCCTAGAGGGTTAGTGGTAACAGATGTATTTAGATTACTATGATTTTTTTTTTCTGTTGAGACTGTCAGATTTCTAATATTCTAAAGTCACAACATTAGAAACAACATTTTTCTTATTAGAAACATGATTCTGTTTAGAAATACGATTATAGCTAGAACTTCTCTTTACTTTAGAGAACGATTCTAAAATTGATTTCAGAATTTTAATCTCAGTTTTTAAATATTCATTTTCAGAATTCAGATTCTTACATTTTTCTTCAAAGTATTTGACATTTTCAGAAAATGTATTATTATAATCTTTAAGATCTTTGATCTCTTATGATAAGATCTTTACATGTAATTTCTTGATAAAAGCAATCTTTCAGATGATTACATTCAGTTTTTTAATTTTCTGAAATCCTTCTTTTTAAAACTTTATGCTTTCTAACAAGCTTTTCAAATTCATTGCAAGGTTTATTATAAGTAATTCTAAAAGATCATTTTTCTAATTCAGGTTCAGAAAATACTTTAAATTGATTTCTTCACGCTTTTGGACCGTTGCATCTGTTTCATAACTTTCTGTGTTGAAGTCAGAGTACTGATTTCCTTGGAGTCAGAATTGATAGTGGCCATCAGACAGAATTTGCAAATCGTTCTTAGTCACTTTGGTTTCAGAATTTAGAAATTATTTGAACACTCCAAGGCGGCTACGAATGCCTGCTTCAGCTTTTCTTTTCTTTGACTTCTGTTTTCAATTTAGGATAGTTTAGCTTTGATATTCGGGCTTGTTTGCATTCATAACAAACCAGCTTCAGAAGGTTCTTTCTTTAGCAAAGTTGCTATTTTTAGTGAAAGTGTCTTTTTGATAAAACTTTTTCTGTGGCCTTCCACTTCTTTTCTATAGAAACTTTTTTGGAATCTTTTAGCAAAAGTGGCTAAATCATCACTATCAAAGATCAGAAGAATTTTCTTCTCAGAAGAACTTTCTTCACTCGAAACTACTTTCAAAGCCAGTCCTTTCTTTTTCTTATCTTCTATAGTCAAAGAAGATTTCATCTCTTCTGAAATAAGTGCTCCTATCAAATAATCATAAGTTACGGGAGTCTCTTTGTAATTTCATAACAGTTTCTATAGAATCCCATTTTTTAGGTAGAATTCTAAGGATTTTCTTAACCAGCTCATCTTCCGAAATTTCCTTTCCGAGAGTTCTCAAAGGATTAACTATATTTGTGAATCTAGAATTTAATTCAGCTATAGTCTTCATACTAAACATTCATATTCTCTCCAAAGGATATTAATTTGATATTTATTCTGATTCTTTCACTCTATCTGTACCCTCAATAGGTAATTCTAAGTTTTTCCCAGACTTCCATTGCAGAGCTTGCATCCAGACACTTTGGTTTATATTCTGTTTAGATCTAAAGCACAATGAAGAATATTAATAGCTTTTTGCATTTATAGAAAATATCATTCCAATAGGCCATCAATAATTCTTCCTTCTGATTTTCTAATTCTCTCCATTTTCTACAATTTTCATAGGAATGCCCGAGGACCATAATGACATCCTCCAGCAGTTTTGTGCAAACTGATTTTATGAGATTTTCCCATTCATGGTTTTCTAGAAGAGAATTAGAACCATTGAACAAAAGTGGTCTAAGAAACAGATTGAACTGCTAAAGAAGTAAGAGAAGTGGGCAGCCATGGGACTTATCTCTTAAGCTGTTAAGCTTTGGTAAGTCCAAGACCCAAAGCTCTGATACAAGATTGTGGGTCCCAAATATGTATGGCCACATACCCAAGAGGGGGGGTGAATTGTTTTCTAAAAATAAAAACTTTAACTTTAAAAACAAACTCAGAATTTCTATTGCAGCGGAAAAGTTAATGCACTTTGTGATAATAAGTTATTGATTTAGAAAATAAAAAAACTTCCCTCCACAAATGCCCTTTCCTCACAATTCCCTTATGCAGAAAATAGAAAGACTTTGCAAAGTACAGTTATTGATTAGAACTGCTTCACAATTTCTTATGCAATATCAAAACTATTTTATAAAGGAAAGCTATTATGTTTAGAAATTCCTCATAAAGTTTAGATAAATATAAAAGACTATGTGAGAAACAGTTGTTGAAATCTGAACTGCTTCACAAAGCTTCAATCAAGATAGAAAACTGATTAGAAACCCAAGTAGTGAAATATACTAAAAATAGAAGAACAATTTAGAACTTGGTATATTCACTAAGCAGAAGTCCAGAGTTGTTCAGAAAAGACAAAGCTATTATCCAGTTTTTAGAACATCAAAACCATTAAAAACTGTTTAGCATTTTCGTAGAATATAAACAGAAGGTGTGAAGTAAAATTAGTATCAAGCAGAACTTCAGAAAAAAGATTAACACAGTGATTAATTGGTTCGGCCACTAACACCACATACATCGCACTGCCCAAGACTCATCTTAGATCCTCAACTATGTTTATCTCTTTTCAAGGGGGAACACACCAACAGTACAAGGCAAAGATCAACATCCTAGATCTACCCTTTATCCCACGTAGATTTTCAAAGGTTCTAGTTAACCTCAACCTTTCTATTTTTGCAAGAACAGAAACTCAAATTCAAGACATTTAGAATACTCCTCTCACGGGAGAAAGATCGCTTGATAACTATTTCAACAATAGCTTTTCACCTAAGCTGATTGACACAAAGTGTTATCAAATGAAAACCTGTCTTACTAAAGAGTATAGAATCTAAATAGACAGACAGGAAATGCAAATATAAGCATAGAAAAAACAGTTTTTAAGATTAGAAAAATTCGTTTATTAGGAAATCAGAACTGTTTTCAAAAGAAGTTGTTTATAAAATTCTTTTCTTTTGTAAGATTAAAACGTAAAGTATTAAGAGGAAAAGAAATAAAGGCTGGTTGAGAATAAGTTTAATCCAATCAATCTTATTCAAATCATAACAGATTCATATCAATATCAATATTGCAACACATGAGGTATAATCATGGTGTATATGTATTATAAACAGTCGTATTAGTTAAAATATTTATATTTATTACGTGGATTAATGGCATTAATAATTATATTTCAATAACATCTTATTAATATGTGAAGATAAGATGTTGAGTATTACATATATTTATATAATATATAATGAATGATGCCATATTATGAGGTTAAATGGTATGTACAATTTATTATTAATCACAGTTGATAAAAGAAAAAGAAAGCTTTTCATTGGATTTTTTGCATTAGCAGGAGGATAGACTAACTCAGTCATTAGATAAAACATAAATATAAAGGAAAGACTACATTAGACAAATGATTACCTTAAATAAGAAATTAGAATTAATTTTAATATATATTGTGCTTAAAATATTTAACTTGTTGACATCCCGGACCCGCAAAGGCGATCCTAAGAGGCGGGATAGAGCGAAAGTCCCAGCTAGCCTCTAGGATGGTTAGGCTAGCTAGGGTAGTGGAAATGCGGAGACACAACAATGAATCAAAAAATCATATATCGAAAAGGAGAAACTAATTATTAGAGGCGCTTTTGGTGGAATGAGTTGGAAGAACTCCAGGGTTAAGCATGCTCGCTTAATAGAAATCTCAGGATGGATGACCTCTTGGGAAGTTTCTCATTTCACCTGCAGGACAAAACCATGAGGTGTAGGTCGTGCGGGGACTACACTACGGTGTAGGGCGTCCGTGGACTACACCAAAGTGGACAATTCCTCTGTGATTAGAGTCGGGGTGTGACAGTTCATCCCAGAGATCATACAATCCCATTCTACTCTATCTCATACCAGATCTCATATTTCTCTTATTCTTGTATATAGTTTTATTTCTTTAAGAGTTCAAATATTCAAGAGTTGTGCAAAGATTCAAGGAATAACTACTTATCATATCTTTTTTAAAATAACCTAATTCACCACCATCACTAATTCATATATCATAATTCTAATTTCCAAAATAACTATACCTTTGTACCCAATTTGCTCCCTTTTACTAACTCCCTTTTACTTAACTTATTTTCGGTCTCCAAATAACTCGTATAACACTACGTTATTAAGGAAAAGTGTTCAAATTTCCCCCTAAACTTGCAACCAATATTTCATTTGCCCCAAAAAACTCATTAACTTACAAAAATTTGATCGACTTACCCATTTTTTATCTTGGGTTAACGCGCGTGCAAATAGGCAAGTGGTAATATTATTTTAAGCTAGAAAAAATTTAAAGGGTTTACAGTGAAGATGCTTGAAAAGAAAATTAAATTTAAAAATGGAGATCTCATTGTCATAAACACCATGCAATGATTTCTTTTAGTCTTTGTATTGACATCTGATTTGGGTATAGATGCAACCCCATTCATAAACCACCAATAAAAGATAGATCAAAGAAGAAGAAGAAACTAAAAGCAGACATAATTGGTCCCAGTATCTCGTCTCCAATGATAATTTCTCCAATCTCAAACTCTTGCAATTTTTTTCGATTAGAGAGCTTTGATAAATCGGGCAGCCGCATACTTAGTATAAATGACAAGTACTGTTAAAATTTAATTTAATGAAGAAAATAGAAGAGAAGAATATGTATTACTCTTTCATCTACAGGAGAGCAGTCATGCTCTTTATAGACTATAGCAGTAAACAAAAATACAACTTAAGAAAATGCCCTAGGATCATGTAAAAGATACAAAGAAATTTCAATTCAAAGATAAAAGCAAATTTCAATTCAAAGTACAGATATATTCAAAATAAATATTAGTTGGGATATATATCTGAAAACATATCTCACGTGCTATTACGGTCCCTCAACTTGGAGCATACAGGTCTCGAATGCCCAACTTGGAAAATAAGAATTGAAATTATCGAGCACCCAAAGCTTTGGTAAACACATCTGCAAGTTGGTTCTTTTTTGAAATGTGGTGGCTGATGAGTAAACCCTTTTGATGCATTCACGGAAAAAATGACAATCCACTTCGATGTGCTTAGTTCATTCATGATAAACAAGATTATTGGCAATGTGACAAGTAGCCTGACTATCACAAAATATTGGACTGGTTTAGAATGTGAAACATGTAAATCAGCAAGCAACTTACATAGCCAAACTATTTCACAAGCAGTCGCTACCATAGAATGGTATTTCACTTCTGCAGATGATCGAGACACGGTAACTTGTTTCTTGCTTTTCCATGCTATAGGAGAATTGCCAAGAAAAACAAAAAAAATCGGTAAGAGAATGACGAGTGAGTGGGCAACTAGCCCAATCCGAGTCAGAAAACACTTTGAGTGATAAGGGGCTTAATGAAGAGAGAAAAATTCCTTCACCAGGTGCCAGTTTTAGATACCTCAAAATACGAAGAGCTGCAAAACAATGATTTTGCCATGGTTTATGCATAAATTGAGATTATGCATAAATTGAGAAAGCATGTGCACTGAATAACAAATATTGGGCCTAATAATAGTGAGATAAATTAATCTTCCAATCAACCTTCTATAAGATTCAAGATCATCTAGAAGGGACTTTCATCCAAAGGTAATCGATGATGTTCCTCCACTGGAAATGTTACTGGTTTAGACGCCGACATGCTTGTTTCTTGTAAAAGGTCCAATGTGTATTTCCGTTGGGAAAAAACTATTCCTTCTGAACTGTGAGCAACCTCAAGCCCAAGAAAATACTTGAGAGGGCCTAGATCCTTAATAGGAAACCATGAAGCTAAGTAACTCTTTTAATCTTTTAATTTAGAACTGTCATTGGTTGCAACAACAACATCATCTACATACACAAGTATAATAATAAAAGAAGAACCTTGCTGGTATGTAAATAATGAAGTGTCTGCTTTGGACTGTATAAATCCAAAATGTAAAAGAGTAGTAGAGAATTTTGCAAACCACTGACGTGAAGCTTGTTTCAAGCCATAAAGAGAACGGCGAAGGCGGCACACTCGTTTGCCTCCTGCTGCCAAAGAACCAGGTGGAGGTTCCATATACACTTCTTCATGCAAATCACCCAAAATAAAAGCATTTTGAACATCCAATTGAAATAAAAGCATTTTGAACATCCAATTGATGAAGCTCCCAATTTTTAACAACTGCAACAGCTAACAAAGTACGAACAGTAGTGAGTTTAGCAACAAGATCAAAAGTTTCACGGCAATCGAAGCCTTCAACTTGAGTGTAGCCTTTAGCAACAAGGCGTGCTTTATGCCGCTCGATTGATCCATCAGATTTCTATTTTATTTTGTATATCCACTTACACTCGATGGCTTTCTTATCTAGTGGTAGACATTCAACAGTCCATGTATTATTCTGCTTAAGAGCTTCGAATTCTTTTTTCATAGCCTCCTTCCATTGGTCCACTAACACTGCTTGTTTATAAGATGTGGGTTCTTTATTTTGAGTGATTGCAGACAAAAAACAAGCATGAGTAGTAGAAAATTTTGAGTAGGAAATATAATTAGATAAGGGGTACAGAGGACTAGTACTTGAGCAAGCTAAGTTCCTTTATTATTTTTTGAAAAAGTAAGTTCATAATCTTTATGACGAGCTGGTTGAATTTTAGTGCGTTAGGGCCTTCTTGAAACATTTAATGTAATTGATTGGATAGTTGGTATAGGTGGAGGATCATTTGTAACTAATGGAGCACATGGTTGGTCTTGTGATTGTGGAGAAGACACGACATTATTTTGGGTAGGCATAGGATATTATGCTTTCCGTTTTTCTTCTCGTCTACTTCTTTTTTCTCAAAGCTTCTTCTCCTTTTCTTCTTTTTCTTCTTTTCTTCTTTCTTTTTCCTCTTCAATTCCTTTTTTCTTTTCTTCATCTCCGTTCTTCTCCTTCTTCGTCTTTCAGTTTCAAAGACCCACTATCTAACTTTGAAACATTGTGACCTTCACTTTCATTTAACTTTACTTCCAAGAATTCAAATACAGGGGTGAGCACCATGCTATAGGGTAGTTTCTTAGGGCTATTCCGCATCTTATCAAAGATGGTGTGACAAAGATTGAAGGGTTTCTTCTCAATTATATGCCATATTATGCACATCTCAACCTGATCCACATAAGAGAGCGAAGCACTCTTTGGGTAAATGTAGTGCACAATCAATTTATTCAACCACTTCATATTGTTAGTTAAGTTTGAACATTCAATAACACTCCGTTTATCTGCAGAACCTTTCTTCACAATTTTCTTAACAAAATTCTTCCTTTTTGTATCCTCTAACCTTAGAAATATCTTTGATTTTTGTTACCCTAAACCCAGTGTTTGGTATATTAAAGATCTTGCGTCAGGTGAAGATAACGCTTTGATTTCTCCTTCAATTTTTTACAGAAATTTGATTCTGACCCACTAGTTTTGTTTTAAGAGAACCGTAAAACTCCTTAACCTCATTCTCATAACACGGTCTGTTCAAGGATAAAAAATCCATCCATCCCTAGAACTCAAAGAGTTCCCTAAAGTTGTACTCATCCTTCCCAAAGAACTTCCAGTCTATTACATAAGAACGCATAAGAGGGTATGGAGAAAGAACAGATTTACCTTTGGAGCAAGAACTAGCCACCTGTTTCTTTGATTTTTCTATTTTTACTTTTTCTTTCTTTGGTTCCTCAACAGATTTCTTCTGTTTCGACTCCTTCTGTTCATACTTCTTTGATAACCTTTCGAGAAGTTGAAGTTCTTGTTCTGTTAGGGGGGCGTGGCGTTGTGGTGGTGTGCGGGTGCGGGGGGGGAGGGCGGCGGGTGGGGTGAGGTGGGTTGTGTGGGGGTGGGGGTGTGCGGATTGGCGGGGTGGGGTGGGGAGGGGCGTGCTGGGGGGAGTGGGGGTACAGATTTACCTTTGGAGGCAAGAACAGCCACCTTTTCTTTGATTTTTTTCTATTTTACTTTTTCTCTTTGGTTCCTCAACAGATTTCTGTCTTTGGTTCCTCAACAGATTTCTTCTGTTTCGACTCCTTCTGTTCATACTTCTTTGATAACCTTTCGAGAAGTTGAAGTTCTTGTTCTGTTAGGGAGTTTGAGGAAGAAGAGGTGGAACTCGATTCGGCCATTGTTAGGGTTTTGAAGTAGAGAGCGATTTAGGGTTTTATTGCAAGAGTGCAAGAGAGAAGGCAGAGCAATTTTTAGTATGGAAGCAAAAATGATTAAGTTGAGAAATAATCTTTAGGAAAGAAAGAAACACTTAAAAAAAAGAAGTTAACAAGACAAAATAAAAAAAAAAATAGTTTAGGGAAATTCAAACGAATTTAAAAAACAAAATAATACCGCCAAAACTAAAATAAAGCAAAGACATAAAGCAAGGGGTAAAACAAAACACACACATAAAAAAAAAAAAAAATGTGACTGTTTCTTGAATTTTCTAAGATTTAGAACTGATAATGACATTAGAAAGTCATATTAGAACAATATGCATTTCTTTTAGACAGAAATATTTTTTAGAATCACACAGAATACTAAAAACATAACACAGAGCAAATCTTTTAATTTCAAATATAAAAAGCAGTTTAGAACATACTTATAGAGTTCTACAGTTAAGAGTTTAGAACTAACATACCTAGATCTCTTCTAATTAAGCAAAATTGGCTTTCATTCAACGGTTTAGTAAAGATATCTGCCAATTGCTTTTCTGTTGAAATGAACTTAATCACTATATCACCTTTTTGAACATGATCACATATGAAGTGATGTCTTGATTGTCTTGAATTCTAGTATGCTGGTTCTAGAATGCTGCGACGTGATTTTTGTGATAAATTGATGGCACTTATTTCACATTTAATTGGTACTGTTTTCTTAATTTCAGAACCATAGTCTGCCAATTGTTGCTGACCATAGTCTGCCAATTGTTGCTTGATCCATAGAACTTGTGCAACACAGCTTCTAGTAGCAATATATTCTGCTTCTGCAATAGAAAGAGCGACAAATGTCTGTTTCTTGCTAAACCATGATACAAGGGTGCTACCTAGAAACTCGTAAGTTTCAGACGTGCTTTTTCTATTTATTCTGCTTCCTGCAAAATCAGAGTCACTATACCCAACAAGATCAAATGTATCACCTTTAGAATACCACAAACCTAGATTAGAAGTTCCACAAAGATATCTTAGAATTCTTTTTATAGCAATTAAATGAGATTCTTTGGGACACAACTGCGTTTATCACTAACAAGGTGGACCACTTTTGTGAACAAGTGGGATGCTGCTATTTTGTGTTTTTGTGTTGTTTATGCAGGAATAAAAGTCTCACACAGTGTAAGCAATAAACATATAAAGGATACTGTGATAAAAATAAAATACTGTAAAAGGTGTAAATAATATAAAATTAGTAAAACTGTACATCAACCCTATAAGCTACGAAATGTTCAAAAAGTTCAAAAATGGCTGGAACAGAAGCAGGGCTACCGACGCCTCCGGCTCGGACCATCAGCCACTTGAGGAGGTGGAGACGGTGGTGCATCATCGGAAGAGGAACCATCATCGTCCTCCTCGGAGAAGTCTAACGGGATCATCGTCCTCCTCGGAGAAGTCTAACGGGATACCCTCCACCTCTAGCCTCGTCCGGAGCCGATCCACCTCCATCTGGAGTCGGGCCACAGCACCGGACTGGCGAGACTGGTCCCTCCACAATCTCCCGATCTCCAGATCCTGTAAAAACAGAAATATGTAAGAAAAAGGATTTACAAAGAAAAAGAAGAAAAAGGTAAAAAGATGCATACCCTCTCATGCCGCTCGGAATAAAGCCGGGCGATGAAGGACCGAACAAATCCGAACCGCTGGCACAGCTCCTGGTATCTCTGAGCTGGCACCTGCAAGCATAGATAAACATTCATTAAAGAATTTTTCAGGTAAAGTGTTCTTAACTTTGTAAATTCAGTTTGTTACTCACGTGTGTGGCATGCTCAGGATCCAGCCATGCTCAGGATCCAGCTGCGGTGGTGGAGGAGCCTGCCTGAGGTCAGCAGGAATGATGATGGCCGACCCCAGGCCCAGACCAGGATCCAGTACCACCTCCATGCCAGGCGAAAACGGGACATCACCCAGTACAACCCCTGCTGGTCCAGCCGGAGCAGCCATTGCCGCCTCTGCCTCAGCCGCAGCCTCTACTCTATAGTGGGCCGCTGTCCTGTGCTTCTTCCGCTCCTGCGACAAGTCACAGAGGAAGATATTTAGTCACCTGGTTAAAACAGTTGAAGAAAAATGAGTAAGATTGAAGATAAGAAGATCACCTAGGTGTACTCAAGGACTTCGGGTAGCCGAGCCTGCATCCGAGTGGAGAAATATGCGGTGTAGTCGCCAGCCGATAAGAAGCTGTCAACAGAAGAGCCCTCATACTCCTCCTCCCTATCCTCTGCAGTCATGCCGTCCAATAAGCACATATGGCGAGGAGGAGCATGAGGCACTCGCCGCTATGCCGGAGCTGCCTGGATATCATAGACTCTCTCCCCCAGGAAGTACGGTCAAGCCAGTACCCCTGCAGAAGGAGTCTAGATCGGGTATATAGCTCCGCTACCTCGCGACCCGGATAAGTCCTTCAGGCTTCTCCCTCCCAAGGAGTCAGAAACAGCTGCAAAATAGAAGAATCAATAATTATACAGTGAAAAAGAAGGAAGAAAGCTATGTTGTTCAGAAGATTTTTGTACTTACATCAGACAGCGCCCTATCGTTAAGGAAGCTCCTCCAGTACTCGGGGTTACTGGCATAGGTATGGTGGCAGTGCGCCAGATATCGAGGGATCCACCGAGAATCAACTGGAGTGTCACCGCTCGGACCGCCTGGGTAGATGCGGTACTCGTAAGCCCATACCTGCAATAAAGATCACAGTGATTTCAATATACAGTTGAACAGTTAAAAATAAGATGATGAAGAAAGAAGGTGAAGAGAATAAGAATTTTACCTCCAGTGGCCGAATGAACTGCCAGTTTGACTCACCGCTACCACGAGTCCATACATCAAGACCGTGATAGAGATGCGCCAAAGCAAGAGTCAGCCTAGCGAAGGAGCCGACCTTGGGCCCAGGTCCTCAAGCATACTAGAGCTGGATCTCCTTATTTCTAGGAGGTTGCATAGTAGCTGAGACGAGATGATATAGAAGAAGAAAGGACGAGCGGCTGGTCTCTCCTCCGAGTAAGCCGGGGCAAGCAGGCCGGGCCCTCCCTGGCAACTCCCTCCATGCGCAGCCTCGTCTGATCCTCCTCAGCCTAGAAACGATAGACGACCTCGTATCGATAGGTGTACCGGGTCTGGGTGGTCACACCGAGCAGAGAGCGAACCAACTGAGCTCCTAAGGTAGCAGTCTGGTACCGAGCGTCCAGGGGAGCGACTGGACCAGCAAATCTGAGATCGGTGATGGTAGCATAGTCAACCGGTGTAAGTGTCATCTCGTTGAAGCCAAATACGAACGTGTGGGTGCAGTCGTTCCACCGCTCCATCAGCGCGTAGTGCATAGCAGGTGGAAAGCGAGGCTGTGTGCGGCGGAGCCCCGCAGCGTAGTCGCCGAAGCCGGCAGCGACGACCCGAGTGCGCATAGGCGGGTCCAGCAGATCCCAGAACACCAATGCATCAGTGGACGATCCACCGGCGCGGGCCTTGCCCAGATCAACCTGTGTAAGAAAAATTTCAATTTAAATAAGCATTAGTCTGACAATTATTTATTTTTGTTCCATGGCAGGAAAAATTAAAATTCAAGCCTTGGGCCAAACCATAGTTGCGTCACGCATCTACACAGCTGTGTCACGCGTCTACACAACTGCGTCACGCAGCTTGCCTAAGTCGCGCACCCTGAAGAACAGATGCGTCGCGCATCTCAGTGGCTGTGTCACGCATCTCAACAGTTGCGCCACGCAACTGTTCAAAGTTTGGCATCTTAAGAACAGATGCGCCACGCATCTCCAAAGCTGTGCCACGCATCTCAACAGCTGCGCTGCGTCACGCAGACTGTCCAACGGCCTTTGCTGTTGATGACCATGCCGCACACGGAATGTTCTTTCCACAGAACGTTGCATGACGCAACTGTCGCGGTACGAGAAATAACCTATTGTTAATTATCTGTGTTGTGTTATTTTATGCATTTTGTTCAGGGCAAAAATCATGTCGCATGGGAGATAGATCAAGTATTCAACAATTCAAGGCCTTTAACGATGCAAAGGGGTGTAAATCCTAAAAGTTCGGAAACTAGGGTTCTCTGGCGCCTCGAACAGTTGCATCACGCAACTGTTCACGCAGGAACAGTTGCGTCACGCAACTCCTTCCTGCGTGGCGCAACTGTCGACACGCAGGCAGACTACAAATTCAATAAAATCACTCACATTGCGTATCAAAAGCAAGAAATTCGAAGAAAAATTTTACTTACCTCGGTCTGAAAGCCGTGCATCCGGCTAGTCTCGTAGCGGACCGAGAATTCGGTACCCGGCAACGGGAGAAGCTGCAGTGGTCGTGTCCCAGAAGTCAGTGGATTCTGACTGACCGGCACCGGCTCGCCATCGAAGGTCGAAATATCCGGGATCGCCCCCAAGGTTTCCATCTCTGGAGTATAGGCGAAAGCAGAGATTTCAGGCACTTGAGACATTTTGGTTGGCTGAAGGTTCAGGTTCAGAGAATTTGCAGTTAGCTTAAGGGTTTGAGATAAGTGAAAATGAAATGGTTAAGAAGAAACTTACTTATAAGTAAGTGCTGGGCCCAAGCCCATCTCTCTAAGCCCAAAAGAGGTATGGGCCCATCAACCTTTCTCAAGCCCACAAGGCCCGTACGGCCCATCTAATGCCTGTAATGGCCCGCTCAAGCAATTTGATGTCGGTATGCGGTTCATACGCTGCAGTAATTTTGTCTACTCATCGCACAGGGGGCAGGAGCATCAAATTGCCCAGATTACCCTCAGGTAAGTTTTCTTTCAAACACTGCATCAGGAAGGGTTATACCTAAAAATTCAGATCAAATTTTTCTAGCTAATTTTTTGCCTAAATTTTTTTGCAAAACTAATTTTACCAAATTCTGGACATAAATATTGAAAAGTTAATGCCAAAAAGCTAATATTTTTTGTCCTAGGTCGGAATTCCGGACTGGGGGCAAAAGTATAATCTTTTGCCCTGATGCAAATCTTTTATTTTATAATTAAATGCATGGGGGCATGTGACGTCCCAACATTTTTTCTAACAAAAGGCAAGGTCTGTTTGTACACAAATATTACTCTTTTTCTTGTGAACAATTTTTCAGGCCAATCGGTGATGGTTTTTTGAAGCCGATAGGGTCCACTGAGCAGTGATGGTGCATTACGAAGCTGTTCGGATCATTTTTCTCGATTAGTGATTGTACATTACGAAGCTGATCGTCAATTCTCTTACTGATTAGTGATGGTGTATTGCGAAGCTGATCAGGACAATTTCAACCTCCAAACAGTGATGGTGTATTGCGAAACTGTTTGAACTCTGTTCCCGGTCAATGATGGTGAATTGCGAAGTTGACCAGGGCAAAACCAACATCTTTCGAGCCGACCAAACCGAGCCTTGAAGGTATCTTCATCAAACCAAATTTTGGATGTCATTGCTGATCCGACTGGAGCCGACAAAAGCCGATCGAACCAAGCTGAGAAGGTGGCCAGATGATCAAGCTAGTCCAAAACCTTTCAAGCCGATCAAACCGAGCCTCGAAGGTATCTTCATCAGACCAAATTTTGGATATCATTGATGATCCGACTGGAGCCAACAAAAACCGATCAAATCGAGCTGAGTAGGTGGCCAGATGATCAAGTTAATCCAACATCTTGCGAGCCGATCAAACCGAGCTGAGTAGGTGGCCAGATGATCAAGTTAATCCAACATCTTGCGAGCCGATCAAACCGAGCTTCGAGGATGATTGCCAGATTGAAGGCGCATCAATGGGCCACTTTAACATTAATCGTTTATATATGATAAGTGGGGGGGTGCAAACTGTTGACCCTGGTGATTTATGCCGCTAAACCGATGATGATATAGGCATGAGGAATGCAGGAATCAAGGGTCAACCAGAACCTTTAAACAAAAAAAAAATTGGAATAACCAGTTTCATGGAGTCTGACCTGTTGCTAGGTGCGTCACGCAATATACAGTTGGTGTGACGCAGCTAGTAGTTGCGTCGCAGCTCTAAACAGGATGAATAACTTGGACCAGGCCCGTGTAAGGTTTTTGGCACTGTTTGTGTGGATGCACGGCATGTATGCAAAAGTGAGCTGCGTCACGCAGCTCGCGGGTCTGTCACGCAGTTGTTAAGTTTGCGTGACGGAGCTCCTAATTCCCTACCCATATAAATACAACATTTTTATGTTTTAAACGTGACTTTTTCTCTAGACTTTGGCATTTTTGGACTTAGAGAAATTTTAGTGCGGCTAGGATTTTCTCCAAGAACTCTAGTGAGTTATCTTGAAGAAGATCAAGCCATTAGAGATAATAGATTGAAACACAAAACAAAAAGTCACAAAAAAAGAGAAAAAAGAGAAAAGAAAAGAAAAGAAGGTTTTTTATTGTTAAAACTTGGCAAAGAACGCTTCTAGAATCGTGAAACCCTATTCCTAAATCATCTAAACCGCGTGCAATCCTCGAATCTGAGGGTTAGGTAACTATTTAAACCTCCCTCTTTATTTTTAGTTGCTTATTTATTAAATATCTTGTTTTATTGGTTAGTTTGGGTATTGATTAAATAATTTCCTGCTGTTATTGGCATTTCTGAGTAATATTAAACAACTGTGATAAAGAACACCGTAAAAGAGTAGTTTGAAAGGTATTTTACGGACAGGAGCAGCTTTCGTCACGCAGTACTAACTGCGGGTGACGCAACTGTTCATTGTCCCAAAAGGGAGTGACTGTTTGGACCACCTGCGTGACGGAACTATTCGTGTGCGTAATTTTTATTTCATTTTTATGTTTTATTTAATATTATGTTTTAAATAAATGATTAATAAATCTGGAAATTTTGATAAAGTCACGAATAGATGCGTCACGCAGCTAGGAGTTCCGTCACGCAACTGTTCTTCATAGAACAGCTGTGTGATGCAACTATTCTAGGGTTCCAGAATAGTTTTATTTTTTTATCTAATTTCGTGTAATTAAAATAAATGTTTAATTTTTAATTCAAGAAATAACCAATAATGGGCAGATTATGATTTAATCATATCAAATAGGTTAATATTTTATTATGCATGTTTATATGATTTTAGGGTTTATTTTTTAGTTAAATATAATTATATTGGAAATTCGGTTTGTGGCCCGCCTTTAACCATAAGGCAAGAGTGGGTCTTTTAAATTATTTTTACTATGGGTGGATGATTTATGTGATTATGAATGAGTATGAATGCAATGAATGAATCTATTTGGGGCGACTAATTAATTTTTCACATAGGAACTCTGTTCGATTTAATCGGGTTGGGTTTAATTAAATAAAATTGGTTTTTCTAAAATAAAATCAATTAGAAATTGTAGGTTAAACAGAGGCCGGTTTTCCGGGCGTCGGCTTAACGAGCCGGTACCCATTCCCTTACCTAGAAGCACAAGGTGGCGCCTGACCAAGTCTTCAAATAATTGGCTTTTAAATAAAAATTGGAGTTTTAAATTGAAGTTTGCCGAAATAATGGGTGGCGACTCAAAGATTTTATAAAACCGATTTATCGGCATTGCGTTCCTAAAAGGTTTTGTCACCATTTATTAAATAAAAAAAAAAATCACATTTCCAAACCAAAACCAAAAAGTTTTCCGAGGTCCCTTCCAGGGATATTTGGGATCTCTTGGGGCGAAAACACATGGAGATTTTCAGGACCTTCAATGTTGCTGACTTATTCCCTTTCTACCCCATTGATGATCACTCGAGGTTGAGTTCTTTTGAAGTGGAGGAGATTGATGCAGAGCAACTGGCACTTAAGTATATGGAAGACTTGGATCGCTATAAATCCAAGAAGAAGGAGCACGATCGTGCTAGCTCTAGCACGCCCATGCCAGATTCTGAGAATCCAAGACACGCCCGTGTGAAGCCAAGCATGCCCATGCCAGCCTCTGGAAGTCCAGGACGCGAGGCATGCCCATGCTTAAGAAGCACAAGCACGCCCATGTCGTGCCAAGCACGCTCGTGCTGATACCAAGGAGCCCAGTCACGTTTCGAGTGTTGACACGCCCTTGTCACAATCAGCACGCCCGTGCTAGCTCCTGGAAGTCCAAGCATGCCCGTGTCAAGCCAAGCACGCCCGTGCTGCCGACCTTGCTAGGATTTTATCCGATTATGACTTTTGTGTTATTTTTAGAGTTTTTTATATTTTAGCCTAAACATATAAATAAGCTACTTTGTTATTTGGAAATGCATTATTCTTGGATCATTACTCATATCAATAAACATCTTTGAGAGTTTATTTCACTATTTTATTCGTCAGATCAAACGTTGTTGATCGAAACTCCTAACGGAGTATAATCGTTATTCCCCTTCACGTAATCGTTCTGCGTCAAAGATGGGACACAAGATACTAGAATATACGGATTACGATAAATTTTAAAAAAAAATAGGACATTCGCACGCTTAGAACACACTATACCAAATAAGTATAATACATTAATATTTCAAATAAACAAACAATTATTTATAATAAAGCATAAATATAAAATAAAAAATTCTTAGTTTTTTATTAATTAGTTAAATTCTCAAAATTATTATCACTATTAAAAACACATGAATAGTGAATGGGCACTTTTTGATGTAGGTCATACCACGCATGACTTTTTTGCTATCATATACCTTGGTGAAATGCTTCACGTGATACTTAAAAACGCGCACTTTAGCATCACAACTTTTTTACTATATCATAATAAGATACAATTTTGTAATGCATTTCACAATCATTTTACTATACAATTTTTTGAATGATGTTATAAAATATTATTTTATCCTTTGATATTGCTCCGTGTATCGCGCATGTTATAACAGCACCCTTTATCTTTTAGCTTCACCCATTAACTATTCAGAGATTTTAAAAAACTGGGAGTAAATATCTTGGACCAATGAACTATAGTGCTGCCACAGAACAGTAAACTGGTTGCTAAACGAAGAGGGAAGAGAAAGGAAGAAGAAGAACTCAACTGGGGATGGGGTTGGAGAGAAGAGAAAACTGGATTTTACACCCTAATAGAGGTAGGTATATACCGATAGAAATTATCGTCGGACGGCTATATAAACTGGTTGCTAGTTGTAGGATTTTAAAGGGCAGAGGAGAGAATAAAAAATAAAATAAATACTAATTAAAATAAATATTCAATTAAATATTGAACTTAATTAGAAATATTTATTTTATTAGGTACCAAAAAAAAAAAAAAATTTACAGCTCAAAAAAACCAAATACGTTTTCTCTCCGTCTCACCACACTCCACACTCCACACACCTCACATACTCTCTCTTTTTCACGTTGCTGTGTGTATTACAATTGATTGCCACTAGCCTACTGGTGGCCAAGACGTGATTCATGGCTAATATATTGTCATCCTCCCCACCAATGGCAAGGTGACACATGGCCTTACATTTAATATTTCATATTTCTTTTTTTTTTTTTTAAATTAGTGATGTATTTTTAACATATGTTGCAAATTATTGTACCAAACTAGCAGCATGCCTGTCCTGCACAGTAAAATATATAATTTAGTTAAAGAAATTATAATTTAAATTATTTTTAATTTCAAATTTTTTTAATTTTATTGAAATTATTTAAATTAAAGAACATTTATTTGAAATTCAAAATATTAGATTAATTATTCAAAATATTAGATTAATTATATAAAAATCAATGTCTATAATAAAATTGAAAGAAAAGAAAATATATATTAAAAATCATTGATTTTTAATTTATTTTTGAATTAATGAATTTTCTTAGATAATATTAAAACAATATGGACAATAGAAATTCAATCATAGACGTGTATATATATCATTTTTAATAATAATTTTATAACTTTTTTATGATTTATCAAAATTTTCCTGATTTGATAGAGTAATTGAAATTAGAAGAGAAAAAATATATTAATGTCGAAATTGAAATTACAAAAAAAATATGATCTATTAATAAATATTGAAACGTTTGGATATTCATTGTTAATGAAGCTATTAATAAATATTTTCACCATTAACATTCTCTATCATTATTTTCAATATAAAATTTTCATTCATAATAAATGATAAGTATGATTGATTATAATCATATTCGATATCAATATTATAATAATATTAATTTAAAAGATAAGTTATAATGCATAATAATATGATAATCAACATCAAAATTATGATAATTTTTAATTAAAAAATAGGTTGTAATTTTATAATGATTTTAATTATTTAATACATATTAATATGTTAATTGAATCACAATTAAAACAATATTATGTAATTTTAATTAGAAAGATAAGTTACAATACTATAATAATTATAATTATTTACTAATATGTATTAATTATGATAATTGAATGATAATTATTACTAATATGTATTAATTATGATAATTGAATGATAATTAATTTCAATATTAATATAACACTATAATTAATAATTAAATTTTACGTGGAACTATTAAAATTTAAGAGTTATATGTGTTATTATATTCCTATGTGTCATTATAATCCTATGTATCATCACCAAAAATCTTATATGGCAAGAGTAAGGGAAGAACATTCATTTATAAAATGTCACATGTCAACTTATTGAGAAAAAATGCTTGCTTTATATATATATATATATATATTGATTTTGGCACAAATTTTACAGACGGATTTTTATTCCATCAGGTAATTTCATTTTCAATTGGTTATGTTAATTTAGTTGATAGCTTAATTGTAAATGCATATATGGCTCCCAATACTAAAAAATAAAAAAAAATAAAAAAAAATAAAATTGTTGTTGTTTGCTGATGATTCGTGGAGATCACCGATGAAAACGTTTCCATCCCTAAAATTTTTATGGTATATACTAATTCTCTCATCATATAATAAAAAAAATTACAACTTATAAATGTAATTAGTATATAATAAAAGTTACTTTTAATTTTCTTTCTCATATATTGTCTCTTTCCCAAAAATTTCTAAAAGCTTTTCCATGGCCGGCCATAGGTGCATTCTAACCCGTGGTTATCCTTTGTCCTTTTTTGTACTTTTTTTTAAAAAAAATAATATTTAGAATTGTGTTTTTGGATATAGACATAAGTTATTATTGAACATATATTGGAATTATTGTTGTCTATATTTTTTATTCTCAGATTTAGTTGTTTTTATAATTTTTGGTTTTTATTGTCACCATTATGATTTTATTATTTCGACAGTTATGTAGAAAAAAGTGCAAATCTCTTCTCAGACATAAGAAAGAAATTTAAAGGCAATCAGATTAAACTTGTAGAAAAATCAATGAGTCGAACAGTGGTCAGAATAGCCACTAAGTGGAGCCAGGAGTCGCTTATTGCACAAATATTATGCTGTGTAAACTCAATATTATTGCACATATATTATAAGTGGTTTATTAGTAGACCTTTTTATAAAAAAATATAAAAATATATTTATATATTCCATATTTGTATATGATTTAATCTTAATAAAATTTTCAATTTGATTTTTTTTAATTATGATAAAGAAATTCACAACTTCTAAAAGTAAATAAAACCAATTAATTTTATATAAAATGAATTTTAACACTTACTCAATTATAAAAATATACGCAAATGTTTATTGGAGAAATCTATTGACTTGGGATAAATTCCTGAAAATGCACTGGAATCCTTAATTATAATCAAAAAAATTTTTTGTTGCTCATAAAATAACAAATTTCTTAACTATTTTTAATACATCTTTATATAGAAGAAAACAATTGTTAATTTTATGTAAATTTTTTATAGACATAGATTTCTATTAATTTTATGACACTATGCATAATTTTATTAAAAATAAATAAAATGTTGACTTTAACATATATATACCGCTGAGTAAAATAATAGCTAAAGAGATAAAAGAATCATTCAAACTATATAATTGATATCATTGATAAATGTTGACTTTACCTAGGATAGACGTAGCTCAGTGGCAAATTGATATCATTGATAAATGTTGACTTTACCTAGGATAGACGTAGCTCAGTGGCAAAGAGTACTTATAGGATTGATCACCGTGATTAAGGTTACGAGTTTGATTTTCCGCAACGCAAATTCTTCCTGAACCAACCCCTTTGCCTTTGAACGCAAGCGAGGATTGATTAGTTTCCTAAACTATTAAAGGGACAAGGCCTCGAGTCTAAATGCCTCATACAAGTATTAAAAAAAAAAAAGGAGATAAAAAAATCGTTCAGACTATATAATTGATAGCATTATTTTTTTTTTTTAAATGATGTAAGCGACGTTATAATCAAACTAATTTGGGTCGATATAATAGTACAACTCAAATAAAAAAGTCAATGTTGTTTATTATAAAATAATGAAGACGTAGTACTCACATTTATATTATAAATTTAAAAATATCATATGCCAAGCTGATGAAAATTATTTATTTGTATTTAAAGATATATTAATTTTTATGACTAGGTTAAATAAATTAATATGATGAAATATCGATTTTTAGACATTGGAAGAAGGAGATTACTTATATTAAGGTCCTATTCGGTTAGCTGGCTTTGATTAGAGGATGGATCAAAGGTTCTTCGGTTTGGATATATAAGGATTGAGTCATAATTAATTTTTGATTTTCATGGGTATTTTGATTTGATCCAATTTTGATTTTAATTTCATTTTTTCTTATCTTAAGAGGAATTTGTATTCCATTTTTGAGATTCCCAAGTTTTTTCACTTAACATTTTCAAGTAGGATTAGGTGTATTTAGAAGCCATTGGCTCGAGTATAGTTCCTTAATTTTGTTAAATTTTTTATGAATATATTTATTTAATAAAATAAAATTTTATTTGCCGATAAAAAAAAATATTAAGTTCCTGTTCGGAACTTATTGCGATAACATGCAAGTGGATTTTTTTGGTTGACATTTATTTTTAGTGACGGAATAGACTTTTAGCCGCGGGATTTCTCTTCACTAATAAGTCATTTTCTTGTGATAGTAGCGATTATTATTTTAACTAGAGTTAAAAAAACTACTCATTGTGAGTTAAAATAATAATTATTATTTTTTTGAAAAAATTAAAATGAGTATTATTCTTGTGATAATGTTTAACGGTTGAGTAAATATTTTATGGAATATTATTCTTCTTAAAGTTTTAGCATTTGATAATAATTAATTAAATGTGTTTAAATTATTTTAACAACTAATCAAATAATTATTTTAACTGAATTTTTTTGATTTAAACTACTACTATTTATTTTAACAACTAATCAAATAATTATTTTAACTGAATTTTTTTGATTTAAACTACTACTATGTAAGCAGCTAATTATTAAGCGTTAATATTTGTTAAGAAAAATTAACTTTAAATCTGAGTTTAAGAAAAATAGGCTAAAATTAACTTTAACTTTCAAATTTTTACAATATCAAGATTAATCCATTACATGCTTTATCACAACTTATCGTACTTAATTTGTTAAATTTTGTATAATTCGCCCCTTCGTTTCTTAAACTGTATAATGATTTAAATACTTTGGTTTAAGTAAATAATTACGCCTTGTTCAACAATATTAGATGTCCTAGCAGGTAGCTTGTTTAATATAATTGTCAATTGTTTTATTAATTAATTATTAAATATTAGTTGTTAGTGATTAGCTCCTTGCATAGTAGTAGTTTAAATCCAAAGCTTAGTTTAATTAATTATTAAATATTAGTTGTTAGTGATTAGCTCCTTGCATAGTAGTAGTTTAAATCCAAAGCTTAGTTAAAATAATTATTTGATTAAATAATTTAAAAATACTTAATCAATTATTATCAAATGCTAAAATGTTATTATAGGACGTTAAGAAAAATAATGTTTCATAAAATATTTACTCAACCTTTAAACATTATCATAGATATCGTGTCCATAAACCGGATCTAATCAAATCAATTCCTTTAAAAAATTTTATAGTTGAATATATAAATTAACTCAATTTTATAACTTTAATCTTGTGGTATTTTGAACTTTCATATGACCTTAAACTTATAAACTTTAATAATATTACACATCTTTTGAAACTAATATCAATAATTTTTAGTGTCTTTGGCTTTTATCCGTAAAATATCGACTTGATATGTAGTTAAGAGGACTTTTGAAACAATAATTTCTATAATTTTTAACTTTTTAATGAGTGTTTAATTGATCTAATTTTGCAAGTTGAAATGTTCAATATAATAATAATAAAAAACTAAGTGTTTAATAAGTGTAATTTAATAAGTTAAATTATTTAATGGGTCAAAATATAAAAATTGAGGGCAACACAAAATTAAAGTAACAAAATTCTGGGGAAATTTATATATTCGGCCAAAATTTTATAGTTAAGATGTCTTTATTTTTTTTTTTAGGAAAAATCAAACTAGAAATTACATTTAGAAAAACTTATACAGATGTAGGATACAGATTAATGTGTTTATTTATTTGTGTAGAAAGTCTATTAATAAACAATTTATACAAAGATTAAAAAAAATAAAATCTTAATTTGAAGTATCTGATCGAGTTGATAGTGTATAATATTTGTATCATCGGCAATCGCTTACTCCATTTAGTAGCTATTCATGCCACCATTCGACTCCATAGTCTTTTTATAAGTCTGCTATGATTATCTTCAAATTTTTTTCTTATGTTAGAGAAGAGATCTGCATTTCTTTCTGCATAACTATCCAAATAACGAAAGACGCTAAATAAAATCACTATAATGGTAACAACAATAATTTAGAATTAGATTTAAGAACAAAATTACAAGATATGGGCAATAATAAATCCCAAATTTGGGCGATAATACAGATATGAAGATTATTTGAAAAAAATAAACAAAAAAAATAGAAAAATGCGTGACCATCGGTAAAAGCTCACCGATGGCTGTTTGTTGAAGAAAATAAGAGAACTTTTAAGTTTTAGGTTTTGGGAGAGAGAGAGGGCCTAAAGTGCAGCGTTAATTGTTATCTTGTGAAGATGTCTCCTTATTGAGTATAGATTTACAATATTTATAGTCAAGATGACTTCTTATAAGAGTATTGATTAATTGTTGAATAGTATAGCTCACCTTATCACCTTAAAAAAACATTATCACCTTAAAAAACATTGATATGAAAACGATATAGTTTAGAATATTTGTAATATCTGTTCGCATTGGCTAATTAACTTTGTTTTGCATGTCTCACATTCACATACACATGGAGAATAATTCATTAGGAAAGAGGCCTTACAATGCCAAGTCATTTAGCTGTTAGCTGTTTGAGTAGCTTTACATAAAATATTAAAATTTAAACGATGTAAAATACTAAAAGTTAAACGTTAAATGAATTAAATTTTTATGAAACACTATTTTAATATTTAAAAGTTAATTTAAATACTATATAAAAATGTGTTTAGCGTTTTCCGTGTTGTTTCCTCTTCAGGCCATCAATTCACAATCTTTGAAAATAGTTGAAAGGATTCACTTAATCTTTAATTAAACAACAAATGGGTATTTCGTTTACCTTATCAATAAGAAACATTTTTATTCTCAGCAGCAATAAGTGAGTATAGATTTACAATATTTATAGTCAAGATGACTTCTTATAAGAGTATTGATTAATTTTTGAATAGTATAGCTCACCGCATGCAAATTTTTTATTCTCAGCAGCAATAAGAAACATTATCACCTAAAAAAAACGACCTTATGTAATATGTAAAATATGAAAACGATAGGCAACAAACCCAAATTAATTATTGTGTTCATTTTTGACAACTTTTCATTCACGTTATTTAAAAAAAAAAAAATTTGGACTTATATAGGTAGTTGTGCTAAGTGCTAATAATAATTAATGAAAATAATATTGTTGTATATGCAAATAGATAACATTTGGACCACGGAAAAATTTTACCTAGACCGAGTTTATGGCCTCACTCGTAGACTAAACAATGAGAATAAGATTTCTTATTGAAACACGAGTATTTCTGACCATACACTGCAAAAAAAGAAGAAGATAAAATCAGAACACTTTTTAAAAAATACTTACTGTGATTGGTTTGGTCCATAAACGTGACCATTGACTTGGTCTATGCGAGTAATTTCCTTGGACTATTCTATGTTGAAATATATGTCGAGTTTATATCAATTTGAATTTTTCAACGGAGGTACGATTACTTTTTGAAGTATTTTTGAGGTATGATTGTCTGAATTCACAATAATTTAGTACTATTAAGTCTGAGTTTAAGAAAAATACACTAAAATTAATTTTAAATTTGAAAATTTTACAATATCAAGGTTAATCCATTACATGCTTTATCACAACTTATCATACTTAATTTGTTAAATTTTGAATAATTTGCCCCTTCATTTCTTAAGCTGTATAATGATTTAAACACTTTGGTTTAAGTAAACAATTAGGTCTTATTTAACAATATTAGATGTTGTAGCAGTTAGCTTTTTTAATATAATTGTCAATTATTTTATTAATTAATTATTAAATATTAGTTGTTAGTAACTAGCTGCTTACATAATAGTAGTTTAAATTAAAAGTCCAGTTAAAATAATTGTTTGATTAGTTATTTAATGTAAAATAATTTAAAAATATTTAATTAATTATTATCAAATGTTAAAATGTTATTATAGGACGTTAAGGAAAATAATGTTGCATAAATTATTTACTCAACTTTTAAACATTATCATAAATCATAAATATTGTGTTATTGAGCAATATATACAGAGAGTTTTTTTTTTAACTCTAGTCAAAATGTTAACCAATACTGTCAAATAGCAACTAAAAAAATCCGATTGCATATTATTGCAATATGCTTCGAACAGGACTTTAATATGAGTAATCTCCTTCTTCCAATGATTAAATATATATATATATTTTTCTTTTTCTTTGTTTTTTTTTTTTTTTAAATGGACCTAATTTGCCTATTTGTCTCTGAGTTCTATGTATCACATTAATGTTTGTTGACACCAACCACAGATATAAAGGCTTGGCATAGAGCAAGCGCTTCACTATATATGTATGGAAAGGAGAATGCTTTAATTTGCTACCCATACTGAAAACAAACCTTTCTGTATTTTTTCTCTCCAAATTTATATAACCTCAACCAAAAAAACCATGAAGGTGACAGTAGAAAGAACAGAAATTGTTAAGCCATTTTGCGATAGCAATAAGATTCCTTCTGATCCAAAATCACACTTCGTTCCTCTTAGTGTATTTGATAAAGTCAGTTACAACACTCATGTAGCTATCATTTATGCCTATAATCCACCAACTCCAACCAATGCTACCATTGAGAATGCTACCATTGAGCTTGGCCTGCAAAAAGTCTTATCAGAATACAGAGAATGGGCAGGAAGATTAGGAGAAGATGAAAATGGCGATCCTGTCATTTTTCTAAATGACAAAGGGGTGAATTTTGTTGAGGCATCGACTGATATTAAGCTTGAACAAGTCATGCCTTTGCAGCCATCTCCATTTTTACTTAGTCTTCACCCTAAGGCAAATGATGTGGAGGCATTATTGCAAGTTCAACTCACTAGATTCGCTTGTGGCTCACTGGTGATTGGCTTCACAGGCCATCATTTAGTAGCTGATGGGCACTCCGCTAGCAATTTTTTTTGGTTGCTTGGGGGAAAGCTACTAGAGGACTTGAACATAACCCTCTTTCCTCTTCATGATCGAACCATTTTTAACGCCTAGAATCTCGAACCATTTTTAACCCTAGAAATCCGCCATATTTCGAGTTTGAACACAAAGGAGTAGAATTTAAATGCAAAAATCTTGTCAATGATTGTTCTAATTATGATGGAATGTCGGTAGAAGAAGTTGAAGTCCATAAAGTCCATTTTACAATGGAATTTCTCTCTGAGCGCAAAACTAGGGCTTCTAATTCATTACCGAATGGAGCTAATGGTAATAACAAGCCCTATACCACTTTTGAAAGTTTGCTTGCTCATTTGTGGAGGACTATGACGAAGGCTCGTCAATTGAATGGGTTTGAAAATAGCAGTATAAGAATTTCAGTCAATGGTTGTGCGCGAATGAACCCAAAAGTACCAAATGAATATTTTCGTAACTTGGTGCTATGGGCATATCCAAGTTCTAAGGTTGAAGACCTAGTGCAGGAGACATCGGGTTACGCAGCCGAGCTCATTCGCCCTGAATTTTTTACTTGCAATTCTACCTTAAATAGAATTTTGTACCCTAGGCAATATAAACTTATCAACCTAGTTGCAACTATGCTTTAATTTGCTTTTAAGGTGTAATTGCACCCTAAACATGAATTAGAGCACCATGAACTTATAAATTTTTGCAATTTCACCCTAAAAACAAAATAAGGTTGGAATAACTAAAATAATATAAAAATGGACTCCATTCCTTATAGAATCCATTTTTTACATTGTTTTAATCAAAATTCCAACCGCAGTTTACTTTTAAGATGCAACTGTAACAAATCGACAAATCAAGGTGTTGTAATTCAGCTGTAGGGTGCAATTGCTCCTCAAAAGTAAATTAGAATATAATTACAATTAGGTTGATAAGTTCAGGGTGTCTAGGATACAAAAGTCAATTTTAAGTGAAATTACAACTACTCGAAAAGTGCCTGGTGAAATTGAAGGTTAGGTCATTTTAATTACATATCAAGTCGATTACAGATAAAAGCAAAACACCCAAAAAATCATTGATATCATTGATATTAATGTCAAAAGGTGTATAATATTAGCAAAATTTATAAGTTTAAAAATATGATGGTCATCCATAAAGTTTAGGATACGAGAAGGTTAAAGTTGCAATGCTCACGAGTGAATTTATGTATTCAATCATAAAATTTTTTAAAGGGTTTGATTTGATTAGATCCAATCTATGGACCTATCTATTGATTAAAATAATTAGAAATAATATTTTTAAGAAAATTATAATATTTCTAACTATTTATTGAATAAAAAAATTGAAGTGAGTATTTCTAAACTTTTTAAGGTTTAAATCTTGTTTAGTTGGACTTGGAACAGATAATTTTAGGAAAAAAGGGAGTACTTCTATTTTTTTGGGCAACTCGTTTAACAGAAATATATAGACATCCACTAAACTAAAGATGATTAGTTATGTATACTATATATAAATGCTGGAATAGGGAAAGATAACGAGATTTTTGATAGAGTTTGCCATATCCTAAAATAACTTTAACCATAATTAATTAAAAAATTACGTTTTATTAATTGATTGGATATATATTAAACTTATTTTTAAAATAAATACATTTAAATAATTAAATACTTCAAATTTTAAGTTTTATCTTTCTAGATTTATTTTTAAATTTTAAGTTTTATCCTTTCTAGATTTATTTTTTAATAATATATATATTATATATATATATAGTATTATATTATATTATATATAATATATAATGAATGAATTTGAAAATTTGTATAATTGCTTATCATTGCTTATATTTCAAAAATATTTTTAATTTAGGAGAAAAAAAAAAGAAAAAAAATATTCTTTTTCTTTTTTTTTTTCTTTATGTTTTTTTTAAGGAGAAAGATAAATAAAGAATAAAATTATATAATAATATTTTATTTAGGAGCGAAATAAAAAAAATTATATTCTTTTTTTTTTGTATGATTGTAGGGAAAATTGAGGGTTTATTTGGGGAGAATAGAACATTTCTTTTATGTAATTTTTTATTAATTAACAAATAGATAATCAAGAATTTCAAAATTTGAAGTTTTATCTTTTTTAAATTTATTTTTCAATAAATATATATATGATAATAAGACATTTGAAAATTTTTATATGTTATTTTAAATTTTGATTTTATTTTGATTATAATTTAAAATATTTTATTTAGGAGATATAATTTAAAATATTTTATTTAGGAGAGAAATAAAAAAGTAGATTATTTTTTCTTTATGTTTGTATGATTTTAATGGACATTTTAAATATTTTATGTTTGTATGATTTGAATGGACATATTTTTTGAAAAATAAAATTTCAAATAGAATATACATAATATTTTATTCATGGGAGAGATAAAAAAAAAAGAAAAATGTATATTCTTTTCTTTGTATGGTTGTAGGAAAAATTGAGGGTTTATTTTGAGGGGATAGAATGTTTCATTTATGTAATCTTTTTTTATTAATTAATTAACTTATTTTTTTTTTTTTTAACTGAAATTAAATTATCTTATTATTTATTTTAAATTTACAACTTAAAGACAATAAGAAAATAAATCCATGAATAAATTGATCAAGCTACCCAAATATTGAAGTCCTTAGCATAAAGTTTGCTTTGTAATTTTTTATTTATTGATTGGCCTTTATAAACTACAAAAACATTTTTTATTTTGTGTGCATCAACAACAAATTTCAATTAAATTATGGAATTTCTAGTGGGTTGATTTTTGAAAAATTTAAATTGGTAATTTGTTTTAAATTTTTTTTTATAAGTGTTGAGTTCTGAAAAAAGTTTTATTCTTAATAATAATTTTTTTTATTTTCTTTTCATTTTAATTGAAATTAATTTGTAACTATTACCATTTTTAATTTAGTAAGAGATTTATATCTCCCTTGTAAAAATAAATAGATGACATCTTGATGATTAAACATTTTTAATCTTCACAAATCCGGATTTTTATTTTTTTTATATGTTGAGTTCTGAAAAAAGTTTTATTCTTAATAATAATTTTTTTATTTTCTTTTTCATTATTGAATTAATTTGTAACTATTACCATTTTAATTTAGTAAGAGATTTATATCTCCCTTGTAATAAATAGATGACATCTTGATGATTAAACATTTTTAATCTTCAATCCGTTTGACTTTAAACAAAACAGTGTTTATGAAACTAAAAAAATATATATATATTTCTCTTTTGGATTACTCTTTGGGATTCAAAAATTTGTGTATATGTACATATATTTTTTTCTCTAATGTACTGGGTAAGTAATATTGTTGTTATAGCCAAAGTGATTACAATTATCAGTTCAGATCATCTTCTCATTTCTTTTCTTTTACCTAGCAATAAAAAATAATTTATTATTATTTTTATTATAGTTATATATAAATATTGATTTGAAGTTGAGGGCGTTGGACATTGAGTGATGATTTAATTTTTTTTGCGCACCTATCAAAGTTTTAAGAATCTGCATTTATAAATTAGGGACTGAATGATTAGATCTAGAGGTTGGATTGAACTTTCTTTTAAGACCAATAAAAATATAATTAAATACATAAGAAATAGTAATTATAAGTAGCTTGTACGGTAATGTCTAATATAAATCAATAAATTGTATTTATTTTAATCTAACAAAAAACTTATGCTTTAATATGATATAGATAAAAAAATTTAAAAGAGAATAAAAAATGAATTTGTAACGAACATAGTTAACATCCAATGCACGTCGTAACAAATAGTGTTCCTAAAAGAAAAAATGAATAATTTATGTTAATAAGAAACTTAAAAAAAAAAAGAAAAAGAAAACGTTAATTTACTTTATGGTTTGTTTCAAAAAGAAATATTGGTCAATGGGAGTGATGTGCTTATTTGTAATAGAATAGTTCAAAAATAAAGTCTCTGTAAGCAATGAGAGGGATGTGGTTATTTACTTTACTCTATTAGAACAATTGACCTTAGACATATTATTCATCTTGATTATATATGCTTTGTTTAAAATAAATGAATCTCATGGAAATTTTGTGAAATTAATTTCAAATTCAATGTTTTTTGTTCGAAATACTAAAAAAAATATTTATTTTAATTCTACAATTTTAATTTTATGAAATTGAATATACGTAAACTAAATTTTATTGATACATACATAAAATTTTCAAATGAATTTCACAAATTCAAATCCATATAAACTCTTTCTCTCTTTACTAATCAATTTTTTTTTTTGATATTTTAAAAACTGAATATGGATTATGAATATCAGTTGTACTAATCTGTTCATTTAATTGTTATAGTTTTTTAATAAGTTCTTACGTTAATGATATTTTAGATAGAAAAAAGATAAAAATAATTTTATTATAAATATGTGTTTGTTGAATCCATTTTGTGATTTTTAAGATTTGAACTTTGTATTTTGGATTTGGACTTATTTAGATATTTAATAAATTATAGCCCAATTAATTTTGTTAATTATTAAAAATAAAGAGATATAAAAAACGTGGGCCGCAATTGAACAACACAAAGCACTCCTTAATCGGTTGTTCAATGGTACAAAAGGTAGGCTACCAAGGAATGGTACAAAAGGTAGGCTACCAAGGGAATCAATGACGGAAACGTGTGTCAGTAGGTCCTTTTGATAACTGCCTATGAAGCTTATAAATGGAGCAAGGGAACAACGTACAAATCCCAACCAAATTCTCTGATGAATTCAATAAATCAAATCAAATTCTCCCACGAGTTAAACAATTTAGTTTTCAAAGCCTTGTCTAAGCACTATTTATTTATATTTTCTGTAATTACAAACTCTCTTTTTAATACAAGCAGTCAATTTACATTTTCAAGCAATCAAATTCATTTACATTTCAAGTAATCAAATCTTTATTTACAAGTTCTCTGCTCAATTTATTTTAATTGACAATCGGTGAAGTGTATACTGTGAATTAAATCCACAGGCCACAACCTAGAAGTCAGATCAAGCGCCATATTAATTTTTAATTGGTGTACTTTATACATTTAGCGTGCCCGCATTTTCAATTCAAGCCGACAGCCAGCTGATTCGTTACTATTTCCTTATAAAAAATCAACAATGTCAAATATAAAAATATAAATTATATTATATTATCTAGTTTTACTTAATTATCATATAAAAATATAAATTATATTATATTATCTAGTTTTACTTAATTATCATTCTTAATTATGAGAGGCAAATCATGAATAAAATTTACATTTCAATTCATTTGTTAAAGCGAATAATTCTTTTCTAATATTTCCAAACTTGTATATAAATTATGCCTAAGATGCAATCTTTTCCACTGATCCAATTGCATATTTTGATAAATAAATTAAAATTTTAATAGAATAAAACAAAATGGCTTCATTTTGTAGCTTAAAATCCTTAAATAGTTTTGAAAGAAAGAAAAAGAAAAATTAAAGTACGAAAAGAGTACTCTTGATTTATCGAGCAATCCAAAAGTACTGGACTTCTGTGTCTGGTCTAGCGCTTATGTTGCGTCAATTTCATCTCCTGCAATTATGTATTGGGTGCTACAAGTTCAATGTGGATGCTGCATTATTCCAACAAGATGCTAAATTGGGTTATGGAGCTGTGATGAAAACAGCATTTTTGTTGCTTGCATGACAGGTTGGTTGTGCAAGTCAGGTTCTGAGCCAAAAATTTGGTTCTTTTATTTTTTGGAACCGGAATTGGAATCAGAATTGAAGGATTAAACAACTGAAACCGAACCGAATCAAATTTTTCATATAGTTTCAATACGGTTCTTCAGTTTTCGATTTAGATTCTTTGATTCTGGTTCTATTTTGATTCCAATTTCCCCGTTGAAAATTATTATATTTTTAAAACATATTACAAAGTTCCTTTATATAAAAATATTCTAGTATCAAAATAAAATTACAATATGTCACTTATAAGGCTTTTACTACAATACATAATTCAAAAAATTCTGTATAGATAGAGAAACTCCATTTGCATGCCATTTGGACATGCTAACTTACTAGGCAAGTCATAAAGTTATCTTCTTTTTTTTTTTTTTTTTTTTTTTTTTTTTTTTTTTTCTTTTTTTTTTTTTTTTTCTTTTTTTTTCTTTTATTTTTTAAGCTTTTAGAAAATCTTTTTCCCCCTAAAATGCAATGAACTTTTTTAAGATTATTTTTTTTGCAAGACTTTTACTAAGGTACAGATTGCAACAATATTTCTGTATTGATACAGATTGCTCTACAATTAACACTTGTCTAAAAGAAACCTTTTATAGTAGGTAATAAAATCTATTACTCTATTTATTTATTTTTATATTTTTTAACTATATTTTTTTTCCTTATTTCTCTAGTATTCCACAACATATTACATAAAAAGTATATAATATTTTCCAAAACAAGAATTAAAAATTTTTTTTTCTCATCATCATGTAATAGTAAGCAAGTGACATGAAAATATAATAAAATATTATAAGATATTGTGTAAATGCTGTTTACATATAAATAATATAAAAAAGTATTTATGTCATAGTATTTATGTATAATATTAAATTAAACAAAATAATAGAATAATTACATATTTGCTTTGCATACTCTATGGAAGAAATATTATGCATAACGATTGTTAATTGGATTAATACATTTTTGTTTTGAACATCTAAAATTAATTTATAAATATTTATGCAAATTATCATATAATCAAAATTTGACAAATTTTAAAGAGATGTTATGAAAATAACCTTACATAGTTTGCTTTTTTATATGTATATGAAAAAAAGAATTTTTAAATCTCACTTTTTGTTTTAACTTTGATATAAAGTTATTTTTCATAATAAAATCTAATTGTATGGCTTAAATAATATAGTAAAATACAATTAATATGTTTCCATTTATATAATTTTTTGGACACACGTGTTTATTAAATATAATAAAAGGAGATAAATTTTAAGTCAAATATTTGAGTTTGTATAATTTTAGTATTCTTAATTAAAAATGTTATATTAAAAGATAATGACATATCATGTATATAACAAATTTTTATTTGCGTAAATACATGCTAAAAATTTTAATAATAAGATAAATAAAAATTTATATTTATTTATTAAAATCTTAAATAATTTATTTTGGATAATTAATATTTATTTATTAAAATCTTAAATAATTTATTTTGGATAATGAACTCGATATATTAGATAATTATTTATTTTGAAAAAAATTATAATTGTATTAAAAATAATATTTTAATTCACACAATTAAATAATTACTTTTATATCTATTAACAGAAAAAACAGAATTAAATAAGAAATAAATATGCCATTTTTGATATGTAAACTACTTTTGATATATTGGAAAAAAAAAAACCTCTAATTTTGATAACTTATTTCATAGGTATTAAGTCGCTTGGTTTAATTTAGATCAAATGGTTTATATTTATCTATTCTAAATCTAATGGTAGGAAAAAATTCTGCACGAACACAAAATTTTCAAATATGTGCTACGGATTTACCCTTTTTCGCATAACATTAAACTAGTATGAGATATTTCTATTATTGCAAGTGAAAATAGATGATTAAAACATGGTTTTAAAATAAACAGTAGGGTACTTGAAATTGTTTTAAACACAATAAATAACAATTTCAGATAATTATTTTTGTGAAAATTTATACATGATCTTAATATATATTAAAAAAATTTATAGTGTGATCATATAATTTATAATTAATTCTGTTTACGGCACTGAGTTTTGAAGTTATATTTTTTTTAAGCAATTGATTATTTCTTTTATGGATTTTACAATAAAATGTTAAAAAGCACATATATTAAATTTTAAAATTAAAAATTAAGTTGAGCGCTATAAATTCAATTATCAATATTTATATTGATGTGTTCCATTAATCCTATTATTGTTTTGAAATTTAATAGATGATAATAAATAAATTAAAAATACTTAAGTTTTGATTTGTAATCTAATAGATCACAAATAAAATTAAAATTCAACAATTACAATTACATAAATTATAAAATAATTTTATTTAAAAAAGTTGAGTTATGGATATATTATAACTAATAATGTAGGAGTATAAAAATTAAATTACGAATATATTATGATCAACAACACGATAAACTTAAAATATTATGTACATAATGATAATATATATATATATATTTTTTATCAGGGTCTTTCTAATGCCTGTTCTTTGGGATTTCGTTTTCGCATTGTTGAGATGGACTCTTTGATGGTTCTTAAGATGATGAAACAGCAAGCGTCTGTAAATTGCAGGCTGCGTAATTGGTTGAGCCTCATCAAACATCTGATTGAGAAGGACTGGCAAGTACAGTTTTGTCATTTTTATCGAGAGGTCAATCGTGTTGCTGATTCTCTAGCTAATCTAGCTGTTAATTTGGTTGATAGTGGCCAAATGCTTACTTCTCCTCTTACTGTTATTTCTGTTATTTCTGATGTTGCTGTGCCTACCTAAGTTTGTTTTCCTGGGCGTTAGACTTACTCTTGTATAAAAATTTTTTTTTTTTTTTTCATTTTAGAAGGTAAATATTAGCTCGATAACTTTTTAAATTTAATATTTTAATTATTTATGAAAAGAATATATAGATGAACTTCTAGCATGGATTTCTTTTAGAGGGTGTATTGATTAAGATTCTATTAGATTTTAAAAAATTTTAAAATTCTAATGGTATTCAATGTAGATTTTTTCAGAGTCTATTAAAATCTTATATATTTAATTCAGACTCTTATAAAATTCATAAAAATCTGATGGTATTCAATTATGACTTTTTAAAAGTCCATACAAATTTGATGGTATTCAAAAAAAAGTCATACAAAGTTTGAATGGTATTCAAAAAAGTTTTTTAAAAGTCCATACAAATTTGATGGTATTCAAAAAATTACTGATTTGAAAGAATTATATAAAATTATTGATTTCGTTGGATTTCAAGGTGCTAGATATGAATAAAAGAGTAATTCACAAATTCATCATCCAATCTAAAGATTTCAAATATCTTTTAAAATCTAACAGAGTCTTAATCCAATATACCATTTGATAAGTATGGAAGCAGAGCGGGTACCCGTGAATTTTAAACGTACCCGTTTAAAATTTCACTACTCATATCCCTTCTAAACCCATTTAAATACTCATTTAAGTACCCATATTTGAATTCGTTTAAATTTTACTACTCATATCTGTCTAAAATTCGTTTAAAGTACCTCTTAAACAGGTAGGTGCCTGCGAATCTTAAATCATTCAAATTTATTTAAAATATATTTTTTACTAATAATGGATAGGGTACCCGCGGATACCCACTACCGAATCTGTTTAATATAGCGTTATCGGGTAGCGAGTATCCAAATATCTATGCACGTATCCTAACTATATCCATTATGGGTACTAATTTCACTACCCATGTCTGTTACGGGTAGTAATTTCACTATCTATATCCGTTCCAAGCCTTTTTATAACTACCCATACACTACCAAAAAAATGGCAATTAGCGACCACCAAAACGGTGTCTTATAATCCAAAATCAGTTGCTAATTGCGATCTGCGACTGATTTGCGAGAACAGAGAATCAGTCGCAAGATAGCTAATTTATTTGCAACCAACTACTGGTTATGGTCGCTAATTACCGACCGCTATGATTGGTCGAAATGAGCAAATCGGTCGCTATTGGGTCTTTCAATGGTCTTGTGACAGATGGTCACAATTAATTAATGGTGGCAAATCGTCACAAAACGACTGCTGAACTCCATAGGTAATCGGTCGCAAATATAGTCACTAAAGGTATTATTAATATTTTTAGGTGGTCGCAAAATTGTGAGGAAAAAAAATTTATAATTGCAGAAAACTAAATATGAAGCACTAGTTAAACGAACATATATATACACACACACGCACACACATACATATACATATGAAATCATACACAAACAGCCAAAATTTGTCGAATAATGGTATACTGCTCAGTAACATAAAGAAAAAGTCTTAAAATGGTATATATAAGAGAATATATAAGTCTAAAACGACCCAAAATCAAATCTACGACGCTGAGTGGCCAATGTGTCTGTATCCGCAGAAACAGTGTTGGCAGGAGGGTTGCTAGGATCCCGACTTATGTCTGGAGTAGGCGCTACAGTTGAGTCGCATACTAGAACTATAACTGATGGAGCCGATCATTAGATGAAGCATGCGGATCTCCAGAAGCAGGTGCTGCTAGTGGACCGGACATCCTCATGACATGCTCTCTAAGATCTGCCGTTGCCTCTCCTGCTCGTCAAGATGGGTACGCAACATACAAATCTCCTCTTCCCTAGATTCCGACTATGCTACTGTGTAAACATATGGTTCAAAGTAATGCAAACAGAAGATTAAAGCTTCCTCCACTAAGTATACATTGCAAATAAATCTCTTTACCTTAGCCTTATTATGTACTTTGTTTTTTATTTTATGCAAGTGCCTAATTACCTTTTTTATTTTATGCAAGTGCCTAATTACCAAGATAGAAAATTAAAGCAGAAACATACATTATCCAAGGTTACAAAAATTTAGTGAATGGTTTGAACGATTTACCTCTCAAATGGATACATCCATCGATATTGTACCGGTCCTACAATACAACATTCATATGGAGAGTGAATTGGCAAATGTTCCATGGAATCAAAGAATCCCAATGGAAAAATTCACTCCAATGTACAAATGATTAATGGAATTTCCCTTGCTAGTCGTTTCATATCATTATATTAATAACTGTGCTTGTTAATTCCTTGAAAAACAGACTCAACTCTGTCATCGCTTCCCAAACTCTTTCTTGCAACAATTCCCTAAATGCTATGGGGATCAACGTGAAATATGTACTTCAATAGTCAACGTGAAACAACCCTTATACATTATTCACCTGCCACAATTTCGACAACATCTCCTCATGGTCCTCCAAATGCATAATTAATGTGGCTTCATTAAACGTCAATATGCATCCAGAAAACATCATAAGGAGATACAACAGGAATTATAATTAGGTGAAAGCAATAAAAGTTTATCGTTTTCATGCTTTTTCTACCGAGACATATTTCTAAACTGTCCAAATATTAACCAAAACTAATCTAAAAACTAATCTAATGAACAATAACTAAACTAGTTAAGCTAAACTACTTAACTAAACTAATTATCAACTAAATGAATTACTAACAAGATTAACTAAACCTATAATGCAATTAACAACTAAACATATTAAACAAATTATTAAACTAATTAAAAATTAATCAACTAATTAACTGCTAATTAAGGTAATAAACAACTAAATAAATAATTCCTAAATTTCGAATCTAAACTGTATTTATAGGTAATGATCAAATAATTAATTAAACTAAATATATAACTAACAAATCATTTATAAATATATATATTTACTAATTATAATCAATAAAATCAAGTAATTAACAAACCTAAATAACCCTAAATTACCAAAACTAAACAAACAGTAATGACAAACCCTAACAAATAATTAGACTACTAAACTTAATAATCTGACACACATACATTGCAAAAAATACACGATATATATATATATATATATATAAAAGAAAAACAAACACCAAACAACTTAATTGTAGAGAGAAGAAAAAAAGAGGAAGAAGGAGAGTTGTCGCGCAGGGAAGAAGAAGCCAAGGGTTTTTAACCCTTTTAATTTTTGCGACCGACTGTTCGATCGCAAAATACTAAGTAATCGGTCGCTGATGATCTGACGTGGCATGCAATACATTAAATTACCATTTGCGATCGACAATAATCGGTCGCAATTGAATTAAATAATAATCGATCGGCGATTCGTCATTGGTCTGTTGCAAAAAACATGGTGGAAATTTTGGCCCCTTAATTTAGCAATCGCTGACTTATCAGTCACCGATTGGTTGCTATTTTGGTCGGTGTCGATCGCAAAATCATTGCAAAAGATTTTTCACAAAAAAATTTCTGCGGAAAAAAATAGCTGTCACAGTTCTCCGTAGAGCAGTTGCTATCTAGTGACCAATTTTAGTCATCGTAGATATTGATCACTGTTGCACATTTTTTTTGTAGTGATATCCTCTTTAAACATATCGAAGTAGAGCAGATACCCTAAGACACCTATACCATTTTCATCCCTACCCCTTACGATGTAAAACAATATATTAATTATTGGATTAGTTTCAAATTAATTTGTGTGCTAAAAATTTGATATTTTAATACAAATTAATATTAATGATGCTGCAAATTTTCAGAATTAATTTGATTATTTTTTGAAATTTTTATGCATTGATTTAAATTAAATAATAATTTAATCAAATAAAAAATTGAAAAAGCTTTTTAATTCAAATAAAAATTGAAAAAAGCTTAAAAAATAGTCAAAGAAAATGAAGAAACAATCTGCCATTTGTTGTGGCCGAACCACTAAGGTCCGTGAGCCGCAAGCGACGGAACCGTAGAATCGGTTTTTTTAAAATATAATATATATATATATAATATATATGTTTTATTTATTTATTTAAATCTACAAATTTTCCGAAATGAGATGGTGCCGGTTCAGTCAAGGGAAGTCAAGGGACGAGAAGCCTGTAATCTTCTGACCACATCGTGATTGTTCTGGGAGCACAGGATGGCCGCCGGCGACGTTGGCCATTGCAGGCCTTTGATTGTCAGCGGTGGTAAGGTTTTAATGAAGAAAAAAAAACGATTTTTGAGAAGATAACACATTTACTTTTTGGTCCCTCATTGTTTTTCAATTTTTCAATTGAGCTCCAAAATCTTATAATTTGTTCAATTAGGTCCTAAAATTAATTTTGGTTAGATATAGAAAAATCACTGTAATTCCATCAAAGTCAATTAAAATCTATAAAAAAAGTCTCATAAATTTTATAAAACTCTATGTAGAATTCTAATGGAATCTGTGGAAATCTTAGGAAATCCTTCAATTCCATCAAATTCAACAATTCTTTTAAAATCTTACACAATTCTAATCCAATACACCCCTTAAATTAGCAAAATAAGTTTTTATTATAATAATAAATACAATTAAATAATATATTTATAAGGAATTACCGATTTTATAGATAGCAAGTTATTAGATATTTGTTTATTAGATATTTGTAGATCTAATGCCCCACATTAGGTAGTTTAAATCTAATAGAAGATAACTACTTCTCTATCTATACAGACTATCTATACAGAAATTCTCTATTTCTATACAGTAGTCTTACCCACTTAGTAATTAAAATCACTTTTTATTTTAATTAATAAGATATAGTAAAAATACTAATATAAAACATTGTGAATTATCATATTATTAAAATATTATTAAAAATATTATATGCAATAAAGAGGATGAGAATCGTTAGATACTAATCTTTTATGTAGGATAAATAATTTTAATTTATACTTCATTTGTATTATTAATTAAAGAGTATCAACTAATAAAGATTTTGATTTCGAATAATAAAATTTAATATATGCTACAAATAACATAATATACCAAACATTAAGGGAAAAATATACAGACGACTCGGTTTTTGATTCGGTTTGATTCAATTCAATTTTGGTATAGTTCCAGTACGGTGCTTTATAGGAACCGGAACCAAAACCAAAATAATTAATTGCATTCGGTTCGGTAAGATCCAGCTCTTGTTATCTCGATTCTTATTTTATTCCAGTTTAATTCAATACGGTTATTCGGTTCGGATCCCCAGGAACTATGCAGAACCCTTTCTTTACTCTTTTTCCCCCTTGTATAGCTGAACTTATTACTTTTTGGGAAGCTTTGAGTTGGTTGAAGAGAAAAGTAGCAGAGAGAGTTTTACCGCGATTTATTAGTTCTAATGCTAGTCAAACTACTTGCAGAGAGTCTTTGTGTGGGAACCTCCATAAGCTAATATGGTGGTTCATATCTTAATGCAGTATGTTATTTCTTATGCAAGTCAGACTATTTGGAGAGAGAGAGTCTCCTTTTTTGCTTGATTTATTACTTTCAGATGTTGCTCTCTAGTTTTTCTTACTTAACAGTAAAATCTTAGGTTGGGTGTACGGGGTAGATTTATTGCTCATGGTAAGTTAAGATCTTTTATGTTGAGTTTTTACTAGTGTTATTAATAAAATTTATTATTTGTTTTCAAAAAAAGGAAAACTAATTAACATATAATAAAAGATTTTATCTCTATTTGAAAAATCAATTATATTTTTAAATAAAAATATTTCCATATTTATAAATATACATGTTTATGATTTATATAGAATTAAAACTTAATCTAATATGTGATAACTGTTTAAAAATATTTCTTAAAGAAAAAAGAATAGTAAACAATGAAAATGAGAGAGAGGACTGAGAAAGTGAGAAGAAGAGAATGCAAGAAAAAACATAAAAAGGAAAAAAAAGAAGAAAAAAAAAAAGAAACTAAACCATCTTTACACAAGCTTTTTCTTTGTCCTTTTTTTTTTTTTTTTTTTTTCTTTTTTTTTTTTTTTTTTTTTCTGGGTAAAGAAAGGGAACAAAAATTCAAGAGAAAGTAAATATAATATCTGGGGTATATTTGAGCATCTATTTGATACAAACCTAGTGTTTATTATTTCTTTCAAGCATTTTATCAAACACTTAAATATCTTTTTTATCAGAACTTAAAGAAATTCTAGTGTTTGCAGCTTCTTTCTTTCCTTCAACTCTCTAACAATTTAGAGACAATTTGTTTGAAAATATCCATGTTTTTACGTTTTTACGGAAAAGTGTTATGCAGGCATCTGCGCTTCCATCTCCGTTGCACGAAGGTAGAAGAAACATGAAGCCTTCAATTGGAATATAAGATGGCATAAATATACAAGGACTTCCTCCTCCAAAATCAAGTTCATAAAATGGAAACCTTAGCCAGCTATCAACCTTCAAATTCGGAATACACGTAGACACATTAGCATCCGCAGTGGGCACCAAGTCTTCCTCCTTCGCCTTAACCGTTGCGAAGTCAATGAATGATTTGAAGTATTTGTCGTTCACACTTTCAACGGCGTTGCGAACGAGCTTGGCTGCATAACCCAATGGTTCCTGCACTAGGTCTTCAACCTTAGAACTTGGATATGTCCAGAGCACCAAGTTGCCGAAGTATTCATTTGGCACTTTCGGGTTCATTCGCGCACGACCATTGACTGAACGGGTTCATTCGCGCACGACCATTGACTGAAATTTTTATACGGGTATTTTCAGATCCATTCAATTGACGAGCCTTCGTCATAGTCCTCCATAAATGAGCAAGCAAGCTTTCAAAAGTGGTATACGGCTTGTTATTACCATTAGCTCCATTCAGTAACGAATTAGAAGCCCTAGTTTTGAGCTCAGAGAGAAATTCCATTGTAAAATGGACTTTATGGACTTCAACTTCTTCTACCGACATACCATCATAATTAGAACAATCATGGACAAGATTTTTGCATTTAAATTCTACTCCGTTTCAAACTCGAAATAAGGCGGATTTTCTAGGGTTAAAAATGGTTCGATCATGAAGAGGGAAGAGGGTTTATGTCAAGTCCATCTAGTAGGCTTTCCCCCAAGCAACCAAAAAATTGCTAGCGGAGTGCCCATCAGCTACTAAATGATGGCCTGTGAAGCCAATCACCAGTGAGCCACAAGCGAATCTAGTGAGTTGAACTTGCAATAATGCCTCCACATCATTTGCCTTAGGGTGAAGACTAAGTAAAAATGGAGATGGCTGCAAAGGCATGACTTGTTCAAGCTTAATATCAGTCGATGCCTCAACAAAATTCACCCCTTTGTCATTTAGAAAAATGACAGGATCGCCATTTTCATCTTCTCCTAATCTTCCTGCCCATTCTCTGTATTCTGATAAGACTTTTTGCAGGCCAAGCTCAATGGTAGCATTTGTTGGAGTTGGTGGATTATAGGCATAAATGATAGCTACATGCGTGTTGTAACTGACTTTATCAAATACACGTGTTGTAACTGACTTTATCAAATACACTAAGAGGAACAAAATGTGATTTTGGATCAACAGGTAAGTTATTGCTATCGCAAAATGGCTTAACAATTTTTGTTCTTTCTATCGTCACCTTCATGGTATTTTTGGTTGAGGTTATATAAATTTGGAGAGAAAAAAAATACCAAAAGGTTTGTTTTCAGTATGGGTAGCTAATTAAAGCATTCTCCTTTTCATACATATATAGTGAAGCGCTTGCTCTATGCCAAGCCTTTATAAGCGCTTGCTCTATGCCAAGCCTTTATATGAGTGGATTGGTGTCAACAAACATTAATGTGATACATAGAACTCAGAGACAAATAGGCAAATTAGGTCCATTTTAAAAAAAAAAAAAAAAACGAAGAAAAAGAAAAGAAAAATAGGTAAGCATTGCTTCCAGAAGTCGACTGAGCATACACAGTCATCATTATTGGCTTTTTTTTCATTTTTCTTGAAACACGATCAAATTGTTTATTTTTTATGTTGCATTTTGATGTAAATGAATTCAAAATATGAGATTCATTTATAAATGAATTATAGATATAATTAATGAATATTTCATATCTGAAATAAATTTAAAATTTAAAAATTCATTTATTTTTATTTCTAAAATATCTTTAGTATAATCACCTTAAACGATAAAGAGGATGGAGAGTTTTTCATCCACCTTTAGATTATTTAAGTTGATGAAATTCAGTTTTTAGAAATTTTTTTTTCCCATAAACTTTAACAGGACATGGCTTTATTTTTTTAAGTTTTTTTTCCCATAAACTTTAACAGGACATAGCTCTATTTTTTTAAGGAATTTATGTAAAGTGGGTAACACTACTTATTATAAATAATAACAAAATAAAATAAAAAAACACAATTTTCTTGATTATTTTCAATACGTCTTTGCCTAGAAGCAAATCAATTGTTCAATATGAAGTTATTAAAAAAAAAGTTTCTTGATTATTTTTCAGTACATCCTTGCGTAAAAGTAAATCAACTGCTAAATATTAAAATAATTTATCTAAAATTTTGTATTAATTTTTTATTTATTTTACCACAAATATTCTCACACTCTTTAGCCGATCAGATTAACATAATTTCAAAATTTATAATTGATCCATTTTATTTGTATTTTTTACGGATCAAACCCCCTAACTTTTATAATAAAGATCTTAAAATTTTTATTACTTTTCAACCACTATGCATAATTTTATAATAAATAAATAAGACATTGTCTTCATCATTAATATACTATTGGTTACAAAAAAAAATTTACAAAACAATTGGGTTGCAACTTGCCAGCTGCCCAAACACCGGCTGTTTTTGCCAATAGCTTTTTAAGTAGCTTTTAATGTTTTTAAAATCTTAAAAGTTATTTTTTATAATATTCAGTAATACAGTGTTTGAACTAGCTTTTAGAGGTTAATTTAACGTTTTATAAAGTTAACCCATATATTATTTAGCTTTTAGCTTATATAATATTTAGATTTTAGCATTTTATGAAAAATTACTCAAAAACAGCAATTTTATGAAAATTACTCAAACAGTTGATGACTAGCGTTTAGGAAAACAATTAACAATTATGCAATAATGCTAATTTTGCCAAAACAAACTCTTTAGAAAACCGTATTAAAAACGTATTAAACTAAAAAAGTATGCTTAAAAGTGCTCTAACCAATCGATTGATGCCAACCAACTCGTAAATTTGTTAATTGAAAGTGCAGTGCTTGACAATTAGAAAAATTAATACTTTACTTAGAATTGAAATTGCTTAATTGAAAATGTGAACAATGCTTGGATTGATGGCAAAAAATAGTCACAGTGCTAAAAAAAAGTAAAAGACAGATTTGAGAAATTGAAATTGGAATTTTAGAATTTCATTTCCTGATTGAGGTTGAGTTTTGTTTTGAGAACCCATGTCTACTCATTTTCCTCAAATTTTCCTCAAGCAGACTCCACTATCTAGTTTTGATCTTATCTCCTCATTATCATAAAGCGTAATTGATTAATTTATATAAAAAGCAGACTCCACTATCTAGTTTTGATCTTTTCTCCTAATTATCATAAAGCTTAATTGATTAATTTATATAAATAAATCCAATTAATCAATCAATTTATGGGCTAAATAAGAAGTAACTGTGGACCTTCATAAAAAATACAAATATGGTGCTATCACATACGCACACAACTGTCACATCTCATGTGGATCGTTGGATTTCTCATACTAGGTGCTATTGGGCATGGATTTTCAAAATAAGGAATAACAAATTATGGATAAATCTAGTAAATAGATTAAGCGAAATCTCAAAAAAATTCTACTTACTTAGAATATTATTTTATTCAGCAAATGCATGTGGCACAGCTTTAAAAGTTAAGAGCCAGATTCAAATGAGAAAAGGCTTAGATGGATACCTAGATACTCAGAGAAATATGGATCTAACTTATTAATACTAATAATCATTTTGATTCGTTTACCTATATAACTAATAATTAAATTTATTTTTAATAACTAATTTAATATAGAATAGCCGAATCTCAATTGAACCAAACCATCAGCTTCTAGGTAAAGTATATTCGGATAACCTTAAACCATGCTAATTCGGTTTCGTTCAGTTTGATTAACAGAATGTTCAACCCTATGCCCATCCATGGAATAGATGGAAATGATTTGTTTCACTTGGGTTGGGCTTTGCTCCAATCTTTAAATTTTTTACCATGCACTAGGTATTAGATACAAGAAAGCCCAATCTTGTCGAACCGACAAAAGGTCCATCTGAAATTAGCCAATCACGGTAGAACTAAAGCCACAGTGAGAGGCAGAGAAACGAATACATGATATACTAGATCATACTTTACATAATTTTTTTTTTCTTAACATTAAAATAAAACAATTTCCTATTCAAGATCAATTATTTTCAAGTTCTATTTCCATGGATTGTTCTTGACTCAGTTAACAAAACTCAATATTTAAAGCTGCCTCCTGAGATTCTGGAGAAGACGTCCTTTGTTCTTCCAGGAAATCTGTATCCATTGCGAAGGTAGATGAACTTGGTTCATTTTCATCACTTTTTCTGCAAGTATGCGATCTGAAATCTTTCTGCTTGAAGATTCTTAACAATTCAAGAATTCTACTCCACAGTGAAGCATTAGAGTCAGAGGTAATCAAGATTCCTCTGTTTTTGTGAATAAACATAGCCATGTATATAATTAGAGACAGTAAAGAAGCTACTCCAGCAATCAAGAATAGACCCCAGAAACTATTGAGACCAAGCCTATTTGAAGGAACTGAATTGCTACGATCTGGACAAGTCACTTGTTTCCCAAACCATTTTTCTTCTATTTCTTTGCTTTTGTCTCCTTCAATCACCTTTAAAATTGCTCTAGACACATCAGCCGTTAAAGGAGAACCTCTAGGGAAGACCTAAGAATAACAACATTTAAAATAAAAAGAATACCCATGTAAGAAATTCTGCATTTAATATTTGCGATGTTCTGAGTTCAAATTGTCGTCAGAGCAATTAGCAAAAAAAAATAAAAATAAAAAATTGCAAAGAAAGAAAAAGGAGGAGGAGAAAGAGACGGCAAACCCACAAAGCCAAGTCCATCTGTTCTAAATTCTTGAATGTTTGATATGTTGTTTCTATATTGTGATTCCAACGTAGAAGTAGTTTCAACCAAGGTATATTTAGAGCAATTCTGTGCCATAATTAGCTTTGTCGATGGTGATTCATCAAAAGCAGCAGCAATGCCTCCATTTTTACTTCACTTCCTTTTGAAAGGAGATCATTACACTCTTCAGCAGATTTGTAAGGCACGAGCTTGGATTCCTTGAAACCAAAGCTTAACAAAAGAACCATTCTTATAGCCTACATTTTCTCCATTTGCAATCAGTTCATCTATGGTGGTAACGGAGGGTCATCGCTGTTCCATGGTTAGAAAGCTTGATAAACTTGCGGCGTAGCATTGTGTTAGTACGAGTGCGACAAAACACCATATGATTACTACTTTTCTAGCCAAGTTGCTCTCCACTCTTTCTCTTGCAATTATAGTTTTATTCATTTTGAAAATTATTAGATTGAATCGAAAATACAATTATTAATATGTATACATAAGAGGTGAAAAGGAAATTAATTACTCTGTGCAAAAACCATTGTCGAGAAAGAAAACCAGAAGCTAGTGCCCACTTGCTGAGAATGAGAACCTTGAAACTCTTCATTTATCCTGTGTTCAAGAACCCATACTACAAATGCAATAAAAATGAAGAAACACAAGCTTTTAATCCAAAGATCGCATGTTAGAGGTTTCAAGAAAACCCATGGTTTATCACTTTCTTCATCTGTGGTTACGACAATCATCGATACGGTGCCAGCTCCTGTATATGGCAAAGTAAAATCCACATATTGGGATCTGTTGGCAACAATAGATATATCTCCCACCACAGCATCAAACTTCTGTTGGCAACAGTAAAAATGGAAAAAGAACACACAGAAACGGTAAGTGATCCCACCACAGCATCAAACTTCTGTTGGCAACAGTAAAAATGGAAAAAGAACACACAGAAATGGTAAGTGACAATGCTTATTGAACCATAAATGACTCATATAATTTGAGAGAAAAATGAAAGTGAGTAAGAAATTTTACCCCTAAGTGACAATGCTTGTGTCTGATAATGCTTGACGAAGATTCAGACCAATTTGAGAAACACCAATAGTTTCAAGATCTGTTGTTGAGTTGCTAGAAAAACCTGACTTTTCGAAGTCAAAGTTCTTAGTTCTAGTTGAAACATTCTCAACTGTCATGGCTAATGCTATTGTAGCATCATAAGTAGCATCATAAGCCCATAATCCGTAACAATGTTTCAAATTTAGCAAATCATCTTTCTCAGGATTAACCTGATGGATCCTTTTGCCATTGTACTATTGTACTTGAAAATTCTTTAACTTTTCCATTGGAACGTGAGGTTTAATACCCAATACTCCTTGCATTGATTCAATAACAAAAGAATCCATTGAATCCAAGAAATCGGTCATTCTATATGTAATTATCCAAACACGGCCTTTACCCATCATTCCAATCTTTTTTGCATTTATAAAAAGCCTAGAACCAAGATCAGGCAACATGTGCACAACAAAAACTCGACTTCTCATTTCCTTCAACTTTTAAAGCTTTTCAATAATTTGACTGTCTGTGGCTAATGGAGAAATAGCACTCCGGTAAGGGACTTGAGTATCAACTGCTTGCAAGGCATCAGTTAAATAAGGTATGATTCCAACTCCATATTCATCGTCAACATAGACAAGCACCGCTTCTCGCCATCCAAAAGCTTTCTCCGGCCAATCCAAAAAGCTTGAAAATTATTGCACTTAATGGCATTTACTTGAGCAGAGTCGTTTGGTGTAGCTTGAAAGAAGGAGTCGTTTGGTGTAGCTTGAAAGAAGTATGGACTTCGAATGGTAGTAAGAGAAGGGTTTGATGCAGAAAATGATATTATGGGCACTTTAGCTTTTTCTCCAAGTTGGGTTATAAAATTGGCTTGCGTGGAAGTCGTTGGCCCTATGATGGCTTCTACTTGAATATTTGTTATTAGGTCCAAAGCTGTTTTTTCAAGAGCAGATGACAGAAAAACAAGGTGAATTTCTTTCTTTTCTTTTTCGGTTTCTGAAATGGGCAAGTCGTCATAATATTGTATATAATGCTTAAAATACTATCATATTACTGTTTACAAATACTCCCTCCATTCCATTTATAATAATAGGCCTAGTTAATAAAGTTACACCATAATTTGTACTTAATGTTTTCCTAATATATTCGGACCCTATTACCAGGGACTTTTTAATTCGGTTCGAAGCTTAATCACAGTTAATACTTCTCACTCCTCCCTACAAGTGCGTTTAGTGGGATCAAGCCTGAGAGATCTTTCCACATGTTCAGTCTGCGTTGCTAATTGAGCCACAAACTGTAGATATCCTTATATTAAATATTAGTCATCTATTTTTTAAAGTTATTAGAATGACTAATGTAAATGTAAGTAACGATTACTCTCTCCGTGTCAAAATATTAGTCGTTTTGAGTAGTTTAAGGAATAATAAACGATATTTTTTTCTAATATTATACCACATACAGTAACTATCTTTGCAATTTATCATTGATTTTGACATAAAAGGTAATTTAGTATTGACTTTATTATGATTAAGAGAATTAATTGCTTCTTTGCTCTCCATACAACAACCTTATATTCTGGCACATATGGATAAGTTTGTTATAAGATTTGATTAATGGTAATACTGTACATGTAAAATTATAATATTAAATTTTGACGTAGGTGTAAAATTTTCTATTTTCAAAAGTTTAGATAATAATCATACTTTTTGAAAAAGGTTTGACTTTTTCAAGATAATAATCATACTTTTTGAAAAAGGTTTGACTTTTTCATTTTTTACATTTATACTAGTGATCGAGACTAAATCATTTACCAAATAATCTCAAGGACATGTATACTCACACATCGATCTAATGCATTCAAGAATATAATATTATTCTTATAATGCTTTCCGATCACATTAAACCTCAAGTAATGAGAACACTCATTGCAAGCAACTAAACTAATCATGTCGGCAACTAAACTAATCATGTCGGATATATTTGGCACTTGGCATGTATAATATTAATAGAACATGCAACTAAACAAAATGGTACCTAAATTTTTTATTAATCATGGAAGGATGTAATAATGTGGTTAGTACAAGTTAAGAAGCAATTAATGTTTGAAAATTAAGGGTATGTTTGGCAAAATTAGCTGTTTTAGTACGTAGCTATTAATTATTTTAATAGCGTTTTTAGCTGTTTGATTAGCTTTCCATAAAAAACTAAAAGTTAAACGTTACATAGTTAACTTTTTATAAAACGTTACATTCAACTCTAAAAGTTAATTCAAACGATATATTACTAAATACTATAAAAAAATAATGTAAAACTATTTAAAAAGTCATTGCCGAATTAGATTAACTAGATAATAAAATTAATATGAGACACATGAATAGAAGCAAGAGAGAAAACCTGCAGAAGCTGCAGCAACAACATCTCTCTTGGAGTCCCTGATGTTGAGAACCAGCCTGGTTTTATAGTAAGCATGAGTACCATAGAAGTCTTTGAGAGCCTAAGAGCTTGAGAGCATGTCAAAACAGCTCAAAAACCCACCCTTTCCTATCCAATCTCAAAAGTCATAACGCAAAACCTACATTGACTGGAATTGGTCTCATTTACTGTTTCCACCAACAGAAACTTTAACTGAAGGAAGGAGCGAAAATAAGTAAGAGAAAGCAATTCTTAAAATGGCGTTCCACATTCTTTGACATAATGAAATTCGGAAAGTGCTTCAATCATTATGGTTTAGCTTTAGAAAGATGTTGCTATTTATAAGCTTTACTTTAGAAAGATGTGCTATTTATAAGCTTTAAAATTAAGGAATGAACATATAGGATAAGACTGGATGGAGTACTATCTATCATATATATTATATAAAATGTAAGAATTCAAACTCTACTAAGAATCTTTTACGTAAGAAAAGAAAAGAGAAGATGACGAAATTTCTTCTGTCTTTATTTTCCACAATGTAATACTAAATATCTATCATATATATTATATAAAATGTAAGAATTCAAACTCTACTAAGAATCTTTTATGTAAGAAAAGAAAAGAGAAGAGGACGAAACTTCTTTAGTGTGTATTTTCCACAATGTAATACTAAATTTATGTATTATGAAAACTGCTTTTTTAGTTGTTGAATCCTTTAACTTCTAGAACTTAATTAGTTTAAGTTTTTTGGAGCATCAACAAGTGTAATTTAAGAAAAAATCGTAATTTATTGACAAAGAATATAATACAACCCAATCAGGTGTAGTCTTATTCATCTTCTTACTAACATGGAGAATAAAAAGCATCAGGTTTAAATCTTTTCTGCTATAAGAGTTTCTTTCACTGATTTCATGAGCAAATTAAGGATTATCTCTATTATATAACTCATAATAATTATGATCTGTTAAGTCTCTTGAGTAATAAAAAGAATATAATAATTGTATTCAGCAACAACTTTTTAAATAGCTTTTGTCAAAACATTAAACGTTATTTTTTATAGTGTTTAGTAACATCGTATTTGAATTAGCTTTTAGAAAGTAAGGTAGCATTTTATAAAAAAATTAACTCGTGTAACTTTTTATTTTTAGTATTTTATGAGAAGTTACTCAACAGCTAATAGCTAAATACTACTAAAACAGCTAATAACTATCAAACAACTAATTTTGCTGGACAAACCCAATATATAATATAAGTACATTGTATCTATCATATCATATACTCCCTCTGTTCTTTTTATATAGAAATAACTAATGTTTCATCAAGATTAACAAGTAGATTAACCAATTTTTTTTGCCTTTTTTTCCTAATTTACCCCTAATATCTCATTTATTCCTTCTCTAATATCAATGTATGTCTTAAATTATGTTTCAATCTTTAATGATGCTTTAAATGCTTTATTGGAATGGAGAGAATAAAGATAGTTGTAAAATATAAAGTGTATGCTCTGATTTGTATAAAGATAGTTTGTAAAAATATAAAGTGTATGCTCTGATTTGTGGAAGACAAAATTCGCATTTTTTTGGTCCTTTATTTTAGGAAAAGGTTGTGTGAAAATTTTTTTAATATTATAACTCATTTTAACCTTCCAACTAATCTTTGGCTTATTGAAACTAATAGATATGTAATATTCTGTTCTGTTGGTATAATTAGTTTGATCTGATTTATATAGATTAGTTTCCTAATTGTATATAGTTAGGGTATTGAGCTGTATGACTATATATAGGAAAGTCATTGTACAATATGAGATACGGAAGACATCTTCTTTCATGGTATCAGAGCCGTGAACGATACCTATCTTCTATCGATCTTCTTTCGTCTTCTATTTCTATTCCTTCTTCTTCTCTTCATCGCTAATTTTATTCCTTTTTGATGGCGGACAAAATTCACCCAGCCACCACCATCACGAATATCAAATTAGCCATTCCCTTAACCCTTGATTATGAATCTGCCCAGTGTAACAATTGGGCTACCTTGTTCACCATTCATGCCAAAGCTACACTCACCCATGATCATATTACTTCTCCAACGAGTGTAGTATCATGATCGGCTGATGAACAAGTGGATGAACAAGCGCAATGGGTTCGTATTGATAACATCGTGCGCCAATGGATTTATGGTACGATCTCTAATGATCTCCTCAACACCATTATAAATCCAGAGGATACTGCACTTGATGCCTGGAATCATCTTGCCAACTTATTCCAGGATAATAAAATTGCTTGTGCAGTTCATCTCGAAACTGAGTTCGCTAATACTCTAATCTGAGAGATTTTCCGGACGCAAAGGCTTACACTCGTTGTCTTAAAGTTTTGGCTGATCAACTAGCCAATGTTGATCAAAAGGTTAGTGATCAGAGGATGGTTCTTCGACTCCTCACCGGCCTTACCGATGCGTATGATGGTTTTATTACTGTTGTTCAGAACAAAGTACCTATGCCTACCTTTGCACAAGCTTGTTCTATGCTTATTTTGGATGAGACTACGAAAGCCGAACGTGCTAAATCAGAGGCAACGAATAATACCTAAAATCAGAGGCAACGAATAATACACTTGCTGTATGCGGACTGCTGCTACTAATCCTGCCATCTGATTCTTACAAGGATCCGGCCCAGTGCCAGCCACTTTACAAAGGCAAACGGCGGCAAGGGGAAACCAGCGTGGTAATATCAGCGTGGGTATCAGACTAATCCAGAATCATCGAATTCTGGTGGGGGGTCCGAGGCAATTTTTTCGGAACTCACACAACAATTTTTTTAATCCGCAAGCCTCCTCCACCTTAAACATGCCGCCGTCTGGTTGGAATTTCCCTTCGTGAAATGGCCTGGTACCGCATCACAGCCGTGGAATGGCGCCACCGATGTCCCTATCCAAACAAATCCCTTGGCCTCAAACGTTCCACCGCCGAGCACCGCAGCAAGGTAACTTAGGGTCTCATCCTTCACAGCAATCTTTTTAACTGGCTGCCTGCCCCATCCTCAGTCCTACTGAATTATGCCCTCCAACTGATATTCGAACAGGCCTTGCCACAACAGTCTTAAAGTCGCCGGAAGGACAATGTATATGATTCAGCTGCCACTTTCACATGACTGGCAAATTAGGTACGCTTCAAACCTCCTTTTATTCCTATAATTGAGGCAAAGACGGTATTGTTTGTATGGAATGGGCATATTATTCCAAATTCAGGTCAATGGTAATGTTTTCAGCTGTCTCCTCTAATCCCACTTTAACACCTTCGTAATGTTTTGCATGCTCCAAACATGATTAAACCTTAATTTTCTGTTCGTAAATTACAACTGAATAATTGGGTGGTCTGTTGAGTTTGATTCCGTTTGGGTTTTCTGTTGAAGGTTTTTTTCCGACGGGGGACAAAATTCTCTTGCGGTGTGAGATTCTGGGGATTTATATCCCTTCCATCTTCCCTAGCATTGGTCATGAGTCTGCTTTCTCTGCTGTTTCCCGCCCAAATCTTTTGGCCATGCTCGTTTGGGTCAACCCTGGCAAAGTCATTCTTCAATCTTCCTTAAGACAAAAATAAAATTGATTGATTTGTAATAAGGACAAGTTAGAAATTTTGTCATTCTTGACCTCTTGTAAATTTGTTCGGGTGCCTTTTTCAGGATTCGTGTAATGTTACTCATAAACCTTTTGAAATAATTCATAGTGATTTGTTGGTGTTCACCAGTCTTAGTTCTTTCAAGGGCACCAAAATATTATTTTGTTAATTTTTGGATGATTTTTTGAATTTTCCCTTTGGGTTTTTCCCTCTCACGGCAAGTCTGAGGTTACTGGCGAAAATTTAATCAGTTTCAAATGCTTTTGTTACCAACACAATTTCAAAACCTCCGATAAACAATTGCAATGTGATAATTGGCAAGGAATATGATAAACCAACTGTTGCCACTCAAGTTTTGTATTCAGCATGGGAATAAACATTTCGTTTTTCTGTGTCCCCTATACTTCCTTGCCCAAAAATGGTAAAGCTGAGAAAGAAAAATCAGAAGCACTTAATAACGTCTAATTCCTATTCGCACTTTTCTAGCCCATTCCTCCACACCCCATCAGTATTGGCATCATGCTCTTCACCATGCTACATATATCCATAATATTTTACCCACCAAAATATTAGGATTTCAGTCACCAACTCAAGTTTTGTATCACAAAATTCCTTCGTATACAAACATTAAGGTTTTTGGCTGTCTTTGTTTTCCGCTGCGTCCTGCATCTGCTATTCATAAATTAGCCAATAGATCCTTGCCTTGTGTATTCCTGGGAAATTCCTCTTGTCACAGGGGCTTCAAGTGTTTTGACATGTCTTCTGGAAAAATCATTCTGAGTCGCCATGTTAAATTTGATGAACAACAGTTTCCATTCTCTACTGTCTGTTTCCCATGTTCTAACTCCTATGATTTTCTCGATGACACCTTAACACCAATAGAAATCCATCGTATTTACTCTCAAAGTAATCCAGCTGGTTCTACTTCCTCCATTGTCGAGTCACAGTCTTCTCATTCTACTTCCTCCATTGTCGAGTCACAGTCTTCTCACTCACCTTCTTCACCTCTTCCACCTCCACCTCCTCCAAACCGAATGGTAACTAGGAGTCAACATGGAATTGTCAAACCCAATCCTAAATATCAACACTCATATCATGTTGACAAGTTGCTTCTATCTCCCATTCCTAAAAATCCAACACAAGCTCTTCATGATTTAAATTGGAAAAATGCCATGATTGAGGAATATAAGGCTCTCCTTAAGAATAAGACGTGGGTTTTAGTACCTCGTCCTCCTAAAGTCAATGTTATTCGATCAATGTGGATTTTTTGGCATAAACTAAATTCTGATGGTTCATTTGAAAGGTATAAGGCTCGTCTTGTAGGTGATGGTCGTTCTCAGCGTGAAGGAATCGATTGTGCTGATACATTCAGTCCTGTGGTGAAACCTGCTACTATTAGAACTGTGCTTAGTCTTGCATTGGCTAATTCCATTGGCTAATTCAATGGCAAATACATCAACTAGAGTGTCAAGAATGCATTGCCTTCATGGCAACTCACTTGAAACCGTATATATGTATCAACCTGCAGGGATTTCAGAGATCCAGTCACCCTAATCATGTTTGCTTATTACAGAGAATCTCTCTATGGCCTTAAGCAAAGCCCCCCGATGCTTGGAATAATGGTTTAACAGAATATTTGTCACCACTATTGGTTTTACACAAAGCCCGAGTTGATACTGTCTTTATTTGTCTATTGCCATAATGCTGACATTGCCTATTTGTTACTTTAGATGTGGATGACATCATACTCACTGATTCCTCTGTTGGCTTTTTCGAAAGAAATAATCAATCTATTGCACAGGAAATTTGCCAATGAAGGATTTGGGGTTGCTTACATTATTTCTCTGGGGGATTGCTGTTATCTCTTCCTAAAAAATGCTAGTTTTCTTTCTCAAAAGAGGTATTGTTCCGAAGATATCTTTTAGAAAGAGAGGGATGACCAATTTGCAAAGTCCAAGTTTTACACCCTGTTGATGACCAAAGGAAATCTGAAGCTCCCAATGGGTAATACCGGGTATACCTTGTTCTGATTCTAAGCAGTACCGCCAACTAGCTGGAGCTCTTCAGTATTTGACCTTCACGCGACCAGACATTTCGTATGCGGTCCAGCAAGTTTGTCTCTTTATGCATTCTCCAACTGAAAGCCATATGAATTCCTTGAAACGGATATTGCGATACATTAAAGGTACGCTAGACTATGGTTTACATTTGCAAAAATCTGCTACAAACACTCTTCTAGCCTATACTGATGCTGATTGGGGCGGCTGTCCGGATACCCGCCATTCAACTTCGGGCTACTGTTTGTTTCTTGGCGATAATCTTGTATGGCGATAATCTTGTATCTTGGTCTTCCAAGCGCCAACCTACTATTTCCAAATCTAGTGCGGAGGCTGAATACAGGGGTGTTGCGAATGCTGTATCCGAGTCTTGTTGGTTAAGGAATTTGTTGTTAGAGCTTCATTGTCCCATTTCGAAGGCTACTTTAGTTCATTGTGACAATATAAGTGCGGTTTACTTATCAGCCAATCCGATACAACATCAAAGAACTAAACATATAGAATTGGACATACATTTTGTTAGCGAAAAGGTTCAGAAGGGCGAAATCCGTGTAAGTCATCTCCCCTCCAGGTTTCAAATTGCTGATATCTTCACCAAAGGTTTGCCTAAAGTTCTCTTCGAAGATTTCAGAGCCAGTCTTAGTGTTCGTCCTTTTAACCCTCAGACTGCGGGGGTGTAATAGAATATGTAATATTCTGTTGGTTCTGTTGGTATAATTAGTTTGATCTGATTTATATAGATTAGTTTCCTAATTGTATATAGTTAGGGTATTGAGCTGTATGACTATATATAGGAAAGTCATTGTACAATATGAGACACGGAATACATCTTCTTTCAAAAACATAGTTTAAATATCGTGCAATTTTTTAAATATTCGAGCGAAATCTGTAATCTAAAAATTTTGTGGTCATTTTCCATTCAAACTCTATTTCAATCAGCAATCAAATCAACTATATGAGTACATTTTTTTTTCAACGAAAATTGATGTAAAAAATCAATTCTCTAAAATATCTTCACATTAAATGTTAATTTATACATTTTCTGTCACTATCTCAAGGATCCCCTACACTAAAAACTTCACAAAGAATTAAAATAATAGTAAAATAGACTTTTCACATTATCATGGTTTCCAAAATTATAAAATTAGGTCAAATTTTCTATATAAAAAAAAATACCCAAAATAGAAATTTTTCCTATGTAAAAAAAAATGGATAGAGTAACATGTAAGAATTCTAGTTATACTAATAATTTTTTATGTAAGAAAAAAGTGAAGAGAACGAAACTTCTTTGGTCATTTTTTTTTTTTCATAATGAAATAATAAAGTAGTAAATCAAGTCAACTGTTTGTTTCATTTCAGAAAAAAAAAAAAAAAAAAAGTCAACTGTTTGTTGTCAATTTTCAGAAAAAAAAAAAAAAAAAAAAAGTCAAACCTGTTTTTCGTTTGCTTATTCCTGGTAACTTCTACACTTAATTTTCGTAAAAAAAAAAAAAAAAAAAAAAGTCAAACTGTTTTTCGTTGCTTATTCCTGGTAACTTCTACAACTTAATTTCGTTTAAGTTTTTAAAGTGTCCACAAGTGTAAGTTTCTCCTCCTCTGTTTTTCTTAAACCGCAATTCTTTTATAAAGAATATAATATAAGTACATTATGCCATAAGATTTATTCGCACTCATGCACCAAACTAATTGGAAGAATTCTTCAAAACATTATATTGTTTTGTCCTTTTCTTTTCAGTAAACGATCAAAAATGTTTTCTTTTAAACTAAAAAAAATATTTTAATTGGCTTGCGCGTGTACACTGGGTCTAAATAAATTCGCAATTGAAAACATTTTTTAGTGATGACTTTAGCAGAAAAATTAATTTTTCACGTAAAAATTGGTCCTTTCAAATAGAATGACAAAAATTACAATTTTGACCTTCAAAATTTGCTACACTTAATATTGGCAGAAGAGTTTAAACATCAAAAGTTAGTGGAAAAAAGGACACACAACTAGACTCCACTAATATAATATAATTATATCAGAACTTGAAGATCTAACGTCTTTAACCAAACAATCCATCTATTTGGAACTATCAAAAAAGAATAAAAAAATTCATATATACATAAAAATAATAAAAAAAACTCATATATACATAAAAATTCAACAACAAGATATATCCTTATATAAGAAGTGTCTATCTATACACACTAAACCAATTACACATAGTTTTTTTTATTCAAACGATGATATTTTTTACGGTACATTGGGAAAAAAAAAAGGAGAAAATAATAATATTTTCTTAAAAAACTTTTTTTTATTAGCTTGAGTGTAGGCAAGAAATTTCCATGAATATAATTTTTATTTATACAGTAATATTAATTATGGGCCAAATACATAAATGTCGCTTATACTTTACAGACAAAATCTTGTACGTGGCACCTCAAACTTTACGAGTGACATTATGCCCATGAAGTTATGAATTTTGCTAACATTGTATCACTCTTATATTTTTAGTGTTTCGACATTTATATGCATATATTCACTTAATCTGTGGTTAGTATAATCTCTATAATAATAATTTTTCACTTTTTCTAACTATTTAATAAGTGTTTAATTAATCTAATTTTAGAAGTTTGAGAATTCAATAGAATAATTTTTGCCAGTTAAAATATTTAATTAGTACAATTTTATAATTGAAGTATTCAATAGGTCAAAGTAAAAGTTGAGGATGCTACAAGATTTTTTATATAGAGTATATGAATAAATTTATGCATTGGACCATTAATTCTGACTTGTAACTTCTAGAACTTAATTAGATTAACAGTTTGTTCGGCAAAATTAGTTATTTTGCTAGCTGTTTTAATAGTTTTTCATAAAACATTAAAAGTTAAACGTTATATGAATTAATTTTTTATAAAATACTACGTTAACCTTTAAAAGTTAGATCAAATGCTATGTTACTGAATACTATAAAAAAATAAAATTTAACATTTTGACCGGATAAAACACTAAAAACTACTTAAAAAGCTATTTTCAAACACCGTATATGTTTTTGGAGTGTACACAAGTGTAACTTTATTTACACAGATGCTAAGTTTTTACTTCTTATGTTTAAAAAAAAAAAAAAAAAGAATTGACTTTAATTGATGTTTAGTGGAGATAATGGCCATAAATTAAAAATGTACACTTTTATACTTCCAAAAAAAAAAAAAAAGGATTAACTCGAGTTGATAGTGGGGTTAATGGAATATTTCAGAGCTACCGCACGAAATCACACTGTAATTTCAGGAAAGTATCTTCTTTGTGATATTGAAAGTTTCAATCAACCTGAACTAGAACCACATATTTACGTACTTCTACTAGAATTCGTTTCGTTTCCCAATTTTCTTTTTTTTAAAAAAATATTTTTTTAGATTTTCTAATGTTTGTATTATGGCGGAATCATGATCTAGCGTTAGGGGGTTGAAAAATATTTTGAAAATTCAGGAACAAAAAAAAAAAACTACAAACTTATAAAGTAAATTTGAAAATTTGTTTTGAGCTACTAGTATGTGACATTCAAGAAAATTAATTATTGCGAAGTATTTTTCTAGAAAAAAAGAAAAAATTAAGTCATTCTAAAAAAAAGTTATAAAATTGAAAATTAAGAAAAAAAGTCATGCTAATGTGTGAGATTGAGAGAGTACTCGTAATTATACCAAAAATCACTAGAGCTGAGAGTTGACCCCTTTTAATTGAAACTTTTCTAATTGATTTAATGATTGACAATGACAAGGAATCTATTTTATATTGAACTTTTTAGGTTAATATACATGTTATGGCATCAATACGTAAATTGATCTCCGAACTTTGCAATTTTAATTTTGTGACACCTTAACGTTGTGGATAATCTATTATGCACTTAAACTTGTAAATTTTTCATAATATTACACATCTTTCGACACTAATATCAATCATTTTTAGGATTTTTTTACTTTTATCTGTAGAATATCGACTTGATATGTAATTAGCATGACTTTTGCAATAATAATTTTCTTTTAGGATTGTTTTTTACTTTATCTGTAGAATATCGACTTGATATGAATTAGCATGATTTTTGGCAATAATATTTTCATCTAATTTCAACTTTTAATGGAAGTGCATAATTGGTGTAATTTTGCAAGTTTTGAAGTGTTTCAATAATAATTTTGAAAATGAAATTGTTTCAATAGATTGAGTTTAATTAAGTTAAGAGTGTTTGACTGGGTCAAAGTAAACTTGAGGGGTGCCTACAAGATTAAAGTTTAAGAAAAGTTTCAGAGAAAAATTATGTATTGTGCCATATATTATGTCATCTCAACAAAAAAAAAAAAAAAAAAAAAAAAAAAAGACTCTATGCATAAATTCATCTATATACTTTACATAAAAAGAACTTTACGGCATCATCAACTTTTACTTTGATCTATTGAACACTTCAACTTATAAAATTGTATCTATTAAATACTTTAATTTGTAAAAAATATTCTATTGAACACTCGAACTTGTAAAATTAAATCGAATAAATACGTATTGGATAGTTGAAAATGTAAATTCCAAAGATTATAACAACCACACCTTAAGTGAATATTTCACATATAAATGTTAAAAACAAAAAAAAATTTTGTTGTTGCAAGTATAGAGTATGATACAATGCTATCAAAATTCGTAATTTCAAGAGTATGATAGGTCCCTAGCAAAGTTTAAGGTACCATAAGACTTTTATTCGTAAAGTACAAGAGTAAATATATATATTTGACAAAAAAAAAATTACTTGTAAAATCGAGTAAATATATATATTTGACAAAAAAAAAATTACTTGTAAAATCGGGTAAGATCTTCTTGCATGATGAGTTTTGTTAAGAATTCAATTAATAATTAGCAATTAACAATTCATTTAATATGGTCTTATAGTGAGTTGGACTTATCTTTAATATAAAATAGTCTAAACTCTTTTGACTGGTTCATCTTCCCCATTATATATCATTTACTGAATTTATATCCAATATAGGATTACCTACATACTTTTACACTCTTTCTCAAAAGGCAATTAGACCATTTGACAAGTATACAACAGCCTAGCCCAGGTCCATCATGATACAATATGATTCACACGAAAACTTCCCTCGTGCAATAAAAGTTCGGATCCCAGGCTTTTTGATACCATGTTAAGAATTCGAGCCTTAGAAGTAAATTGATCAAATTCAATTAGTAATTCATTTAATATAGACTTACAATGAGTCGGGCTTACCCTTAATTGGTTCACCTTCCACAATATATGTCATTTACTCAATTTATACTTATACAATATGAAATCATCCACATACTTCTATAAGTTCACACAATAATCAACCATATTCAAATTAATCAATCAACACTCTTGGGAGTAAAGATTCAACACAAATGTATGAATTTTACTTCCCATAAAGTTGTATTGGATGATAAACCAGTTTAACAAACTCAGAACACTAAAAAAGAAAATTGGCGCCAAAGTCAGTTAAACACTAAAAAAGAAAATTGGCGCCAAAGTCAGTTAGGAAGTTAGGCCATTTTGTATGGCTAAGATCTATATAGCTACGCAAATTACTTAGAGTTGGTTCTTAGACTTTAACTTGTATAAATTACTCCCTCTGTTCTCTTTATTTAGAGAAAACAGAAGAAACTCTTGGATTAAGGAAGTTAGTTAAATTAAGTTTTCTCCCTAAAATGCTCTTCATTTCATCATTAATTATGAGAACGATAGCTGACAGTGCATTTATTGCTTACTTACATCATTTGGGCATCACTTCCAACCTTCTTTATTAACTCTATTTTGACTTTATTAGAACAGTGATGATTTACATAATACGTGCATAAAAATGAAAAATTTTGGAGCCAAATTAAAAGCTAAATTTGTGAACTTATTTATTTGAGGCCACAAATTTTCAAAATTTTCGGCGAAAACAAAGGGAAAACTTAAATTTTGGCTCTAACTACTTGTTTAAACTTGAATAATTTTTCAATTTAAATTCAATATTAAAAGTAAAATTTGGTTTCTCCAAATTTAAATGAAATTCAGAAAGTAGTGCCCGAATGCAATATATTGCAGCCAAAATGAAATAGAATTTGAAGTCAAATTTTTTTTGAGTTTACAATTAGACTCTCGACTTCTAAACCTTGGCCAAATATAAATGAAATCGCAGTTAATGATCCGATTTAAGAAAAATCTATTCACTTATCCATAATATCTAAATCGGTCACACCATATCCAGAAATGGCCACTTCTTTGCATCCTCTAGACTTGAATCCTATACATAATGAAGCAGAAATGATTATGGTGATCTACAATATGAGTGACCATATGAGTGACCCCCAAAATGTTAGTTCCAAGAGCCAATGTGAGACAAGGGGAACACGTGAGACAAGGGAACAAAAGGAAAAATATAGCCGATGATGTCAAAATCTCAGTGAATACCATGCTTCTATTGAAGTTGATTCACAGTTGGTGAAAGATGTAGCAAGTCTTGTTAACCATCCAATTGTAAATTTTTTTGAGGATTGATATTACTCTGAACCTGTCTTTAAATGGTTAATTATATTTAGTTTTAAGAGTTTGTTCTTTAAACATGGGTTTTTCAGTTTTTGCCCAAATTTCCTTGATCTGGTCTAAATTAACAACATTAATTCTCTTCTCAATTTGTAATCTTGTTATCTTATCTTATCAATTTATATTTATATACTTACGCGTTCCTAAAATTGCTTGACCTATTGTATTTGGCCTCTTAAAAAGTTTTAATTTGAAAATGGGTACTAAAATCCGAGTTTTAGTGTGAGTTGGAAGGCATAATTTTTTTAAAAAGTGCACAATCTAGCAAAATATATGAAAGCTTCACATTTTGAAAAGTGCACAACTAATCAAACATTTTGAAAAGTGCACAACTAATAATAATAAGGTCACAACATGGCTTACAAAAGAATATAACCATTAAAAGGATTTTAAAAAGTACAACATTAAGAATAGCAATACCACAAAATGTCTTACAGAAGTGCACAACTAATAAATTTAAAGGCCACAAAGTGACTTACAAAATTTCACAACCGTTAACTAACACGAAAAAATAAAAACCAATGAAAAAGTGCACAGTACTAAAATATGGCCACAATATGGCTTACAGAAGTCACAATGGCTTACAGAATTTCACAACCGTTAATTAACACAGAGAAAAAAAAAACGATTGGAAAAGTGCAAAAGTACTAAAAACAAAAGGCCACGAAGCGGCTTACAACAGAGTACAACCATTATAAGGATTTGAAAATGTGCACAAGTACTAAAAACAAAAGGCCACTAAGCGACTTACAAAAAAGCAAAAGATAATCAGAAAACAAAAAAGCAAAAGATAATCAGAAAGTGCCTAAATTTTTCTTGTGTTTGGAAGGACTATTTTGGTTATGGCCGTTTCTTCTGGGACTGGGGTAGGAGAGAGGGATTTTGAGGCCGACTCTTTCCCATAAGTCCCTTTTTTTTTCATCTAAGAAGGCAAAATATTCACCGCCGTTTTTCTCAAATCCTTCACGACTTTTGTTTTTCTTTGAACTGGATTCGAATTCTCTTCCTTATCAGTCACCAATTTCGATTTTTTAGAAGTAATGCTTGCCTTTTTATTGTTTGTCGACATTTATACAAGTTGTTGGCATCCGTTGAACCGTAACTTAGTGGCGGTTACAGGAGAGAGAGGGCGAATTTTAGGAATTTTAAGAGAACGGTTTCTAACAAAAATCCTGGTTTCCCCCTTTTTGAATAATCAAAACATACCTGCACCTTTAAAAATAAAATGTGGCAGTTTTCAAAATTTAATTGAGTATAATATATATTCATTCCCGACGTCAACAGTTGTGACCAAATTTACAATGATAAAAGTAGACATATATTTATCAAATATATAAATAAAAGCTAACTCTGTATTTATGTGGCCAAATTTACAAAAACGACCACTGTTACTATAAAATGAAATGAAAAATTGAGTTGATAATTTGACCCTATAAACACGCGTGCATTAAATGCTGAGAATATTTATGTCTGACACTTTTCTTGATTGTTGAGCTTCAATCTTAAAAAAACACATATATTCCAACGGCTTTCTAGTCTTTTTAACTTAGCTTGCATCCAAAAGTTACTATTTAAAGTAACTTTCTCTATATAAAAAATACATCCCTCTATATAAAAAATACATCCAATAAAGGGAAATTCTCTAAATAAAGAGAACTCTCTAAATAAAGAGAACGGAGGGAGTATTTAATTAGTTATACATATATATATATAATTCAATACTTCTCTTGTAAGCTTGCTTGCAATAAGAATTCTCTTAGTATAAGTCTTTTTTACTTGAAAGTTCACATGGTCTCAAAACACCTTCTACTCGACGAGGTAGTTCAGCGGTAAAGAGCACTTGCAAGATTGATTACAATGGCTTAAGTCATGGGTTTGATCTTCTGCAACCAAACTCTTCCTGGGCTAGCCCCTTTGAGTCTGAGGATGTGCAGGGATTAGTCAGGTTTACATGGACTATTAAAACGAACAAGAGCCTCGGACACCTCATTCAAGTATCAAAAACACCTTCTTGGACTTTCTCACGATTTCCTTTCTATCAAATAGATTTTGGTTAACAATTCTTTTGGTTTTTCTTTAAATGTCTTTGTTTCTACTTTACATTCAGAACTATCTCTATTGTTTTTATTTTGTCTTTCCATTAAAATCATAGCAACTACCACAATTTATCCGGCACAAGATCCCAAAAACCATTACTATCTCTATCCCAATGAGAGTCCAGCTTAATTTAGTTCTAGATTTCTCTAGTTTTAACATGAGCAAATTATCGTATCTGGACCATATAACAAAGGACGTCTCATGGCCATTTTCTCTAATTCTTAGTTTTTGTAATTTTTATTGTATCGGAAGCCATTTATTGCTTTCTTAAGAAACGACACTCATTTAAATATTGTCGTTCAGAACATATAGTCGCCATATTGTCGCCCCCTCGATTGCCTGCCACGTTTTCTCATACCGATAGCATAATAATGCTACACCAGAATTAGAGGCATTGCTAGGATGTTATTTTGAAAGAGTCAAATAAATTTCTTTTAAGCTTTTAGGGGAATCAAATATAATTTTTTTAATGATCAAAATGTAATTTTTCACAATAAAATTTTCTTTTTTAAAAAATTTTTTAGGGTGGCCAAGGCCCCTTGGGCCTCCATTAAACTCTGCCCTCTCCAACCACATATGAGCCTGCACCCAATCATCATTGTTAGGATAAGATAAAAAAATTCCACATAATCTATATTGATAATTTCACTTGATAATGCAGAATATGTACATTGAAAATTTCATCCATTTAATGCTTGGTTGGTGGTTGATTGATAAAAAAAGAGGAAGAACATAAGTTTTGAATTTCAAACTAATTTTCATTCTATTTCCTCCTAATCTAAACCTAAATTTCAAATTTAACAGCAAAATAGATAATTACTGCATAATGATCCTTGCTCATTATGAGTCAAAAATCTATTTTCTATTAGAGTAGTGCTAAATGGCATAACATGTATCAGGCTCAACATGAATCTTTGATTGGCCAAATCATTTATCCATGTTATTAAAAAAAATCTTGTGGCACTCAACCTTGCGAAGGACATATTATTGATTGGCCAAATCATTTATCCATGTTATTAAAAAAAATCTTGTGGCACTCAACCTTGCGAAGGACATATTATACACTTGAAGTTATAAATTTTAATAATATTGTACCCTTCTCTATATTAGTACTAATATGTTTTTGGTGTATTTAGTATTTATATGTAAAATATTCAATTGGAGTATGGTTAGTATAATATTTAGAACAATAATTTTCACATTTTTCAATTATTCAATAAGTATTTAATTAATCTAATTTTTTAAGTTTGAGCATTCAACAGAATAATTTTTATAAGTTGAAGCATTTAATAGATATAACTTTATAAGTTGAAGTGTTCAATAGATCAACGTATGGATGAATCCATGCATTAGACCATCTTTAATTGTGCACTTATCTAGTTGGCCCACATTAGAGGTATGTGAAGTGGAAAAAGAGGTGAATGGATATGGTTGTATTGGCAATCATTTTTTCAATCGAAAAAGGTGATTCTCTTTGCAACTGCAATAATTCAATAATTAAATTGAATTGTTGTTGCATGTTATACACTCCGCAAGTGGCTTTGCACTCTCAAAATAATGTTGGGGCTGACATGCTTGTGTAGATATATTGTTGGGAATAGAATATCTTGGACTTGAATGCATGCTAGGTAGTTAGGCCTGAAGTGAAGCCCAAAATGCTGAAGATGAAAAGGGAAAATAATATCATGTCCCATAGGTATCTTGGACTTGCTGACCTGCTTTGTTGCCAGATATGTGCACATACCATATTTATTAAGATGTTACACATCAAATATTCATGATATGTACATGAAATAAATAATGATAACCTTACGCATTTTTTTTTTTTTTGACATTTGAATTATGATTCATATTATTAATGAAAGAAATGAGCGATACAATTGGGAGCATCATCCCAAATTTGAAACAAGCCTTCACTGGGAACGTGATTTAGCCAACACATTGAGCTATAATCATTTGCTTGTCTGTCTAATCCAAGCCAAGGAGACACTAGGCAATTGACTAATGAGTAGTTTACATTCAGAAATGACAACGCCAAACTCAGCGACCAGTCGTTTGCAGAACTTTCATAGCCATTGAAAACTTGCAGACAGTCATCTCAACCTGAGATCGTCAGATAGATGACCGGAAAGCACCCATATAATATTTTCTTAGTGCCTGAAGCTGTCTGCTGACTGCTGGAGAAGAACACCTGTTAGTGAGACGTTGCTGCTGATACGAACGCCGCCATTGGCAGTTTTGAGATTACAGCACAACACTCCATGGCCGACAGAAGGGGAGAAAGAGCGGCATCAAAGTTTATTTTAAAATACCAGTAGGTGGCGGGAAACCATGACTACCTCCAAGGTACCTATGTTCGTATCCGAACCTGGACAGCTTCAGCTGGGCTTTCTCCAAATGCCAATATTCTTCTAGCTACGATAACCAACATGGATAAGTCCGTTCTTCCACTTGGTTCCATTTTAGTTACATTACGGCTCAGCCAAACACTCCACAGACACATAATAAAAGCTCTCTGAAAAATGTCCGCTCTCCCATACCATTGTGTAAAATATTCGAACATCTGTAAGAAATTTGAAAATATTCCAATATGAAGTTCAACAGCACAAAAAACTGCCAACAAGAATCTGCTTTTGGACACTCAACGAAGGGCATGAGCTAAACGTATTCAGCAGCACCACAGTAGTCGCATCCTGTGTTCAATTTCCATTTCCCCTTCTTTTCCAAACTTGTTTAACTTGGCAGGAAGGTCTCGACCAGCACCTCCAGAGGAAATCCTCACGCTTCGGCGGAATTTTAAGGGAGACCAAAGAGATTTCCAAAAGCTAGACCGCAATCATCTTCAACATCCACAATTGAGATGCTACTACTTTTGTATCCCGATGTTCACGAATATATCCCTGAGTCGTGGTCGGCGAGGTGCGCATGATGAGAGTGATCGTCCTGAATATTTGTAGCCAAAGGAAATAGAGTATGAAGTCAGCAACTGAAGGATTGAAAAGACCCATGTATCAGAGGGTAAAATTCCAAGCGCGTTCCCTTTGTGTCAAGATAAGTTCGAAACTTATATGCCTCAAAACCAGAAAAATAGGCATAGTTAACTCGAAACTGGTTGATCTCGTAATTAGCCACGGCTCAAACCAGAACATTACTAAAACTGACCATCTCCATCCGCCCACCGAAAAACCTGAACAGATAGCATCCTTAGCTGCCACAGAAATCCCTCGTGCCAGACAAAGCTTGGATTACGGGCCAAACGCCTGTTACACCAAGAAAGTTCCCACCTGGAAATTTAGATATGAAAGAGCGGTAAAAGGAAGAGAATTGTAGTGTGTAAGAGTCGCCAACAGTGTTTTTTCCTAAACTGGCTAGATGTTGAAACTGCGCAGAATGTCGTGAAACCCAAACCTCCTTCTTCCCATCGCTGGCACACAGCCTTTCCCAACTTCAACCATCTGCATTCTTCCCTCCCCACCAATAAGAATTCATAATCTCTGTAACTCTGAGTAAGAGGGAATACCGGATAAGAAAAAGCACTCAGATACAGAGATAAGGAATAAGCCTTGCTATAGACTTTATTAACACCTCTTTTAGCCCGCTTTTGATAGAAGTTTCTTGGTTGCCAACCGGCAACCAACTTCCTCACTCGATCCTTCAAAAAAGAAAAGAGACGCCTCTTTTCCGACCAAACTAACGAGGGCAAGCCCACGGTACCTTCCGATGGTATCAAAGGAGCAAAGTACACCAAAAACTCCTGTCACGGGCAGTCCTTAGTCCACTGCCGAAGTGTTAGAGCTGAAAAAAATGCCGGATTTTTTTGCCAATTTACCGTCTTGACCCGAAGCTGTTTCATAAGTAACTATGATATTTTTTATCTCTAGAGCTTGAAATTCGTGATGCCTCGAAAAAGAAACAAACTAATCATCTGCAACAACAAGTGAGATAACCGGGGGCGCAGCTCATCGAGGACCTCTAACAGCCGGTGAGGCGACCTTCATTTTTCAGACTTTACTAAACAGCTTTTGACAGTTCTGTCAGCACAAGATAAAAGAAGTAGGACATAATGGACAACCGTGTCTCCAACCCACGTTCTGGAATTATCGGGCCAATCTCATCCCCGTCCACTCCAACCCAGTATTAACAGAGAGGGACCACACGTCATTGATCAAGTTCCACCCAACGCTCGTTGAAAACCCAGAACCCTGCCATAACAGCTTGCATAACAGCTCGTAGATAGCACCAGTTTACTCTGTCATAGGCTTTAGAGATATCAACTTTCAGTGTGGAAGCTCCTCGCTGACCGGTCATTCGTGTTTTCATAGAGTGGATTAACTCAAAAGCAACTAACACATTATCTGAAAGCAACCGGCCTAGGACAAAAGCCAACTGAGATAATGAAATATTAGGCAAAATGGTCTTCAGCCTGTTCGCCAGAACCTTAGCAAACACTTTGTAAATTACATTACAAAGTGAAATAGGTCGAAAGTCCTTCACTGCCTCTGGGTCTTCTATTTTTGGAATTAGCACAATTAAGGTATCGTTGAGATTATCCGGAAAGACACCTGAATTAAACCAGTCTCGACCGCTGAACAACATCTATGACCCACAATATCCCAGAATTCTCTGATAAGAATCTAGGATTTAGACCATCTATTCCGGGGCTTTTATCCGCGTTTTGCACTGTTCACTACCAATTGTAGACCTCGTCCACGAAATATCTCTTAAGAAGCAGAAAAGTTTTCATTATCCGAAAACCAGAGAAGAGAATAACCCACAACAGGACTTAAGTGCAAGTCATTTCCCTGCCTTAAAGTAGATTAACAAAGTATTCACTCAACCATACGCTGTCAAACATGTAGTTTGCATCGCTTATCCACTCGCCATAGCCATCCTTCAACCGAAATATCTCTTTTGATTTCTTCCGTTTTTTAGCAGTGGCATGGAAGTACCGAGAGAGTTCATAATCTCCTCTTGAATGCAACCAATTGAGATTTCGCTCGTTGGGACCAGAAAAGATCTCTTCACGGTACAAACGATCATCAAGCTTACGCTGCACAACCTTCTGCACACCTTCAAATTGTTCAATATTACCGTTGATCCGAAGATTCTCAAGTTGCACTGTCAATTGCTTTGCATCCTTCCTAAACCGAAGCTTTAGTCTCCTACCCCAACTCTGTAGACGTTGTCCACAAACCTTTATCTTCCGCGTTACATCAACACCATCATTATTGGCCCAACTCTCTCTAACCATAGAATCCACATCAGACTCCTCTAGCCAAAAATTCTCGAATCGAAAACGTTGGGGCCTAAAATTTCTGACTCTGGGGGAAGTACGAATCAGAAGAGGGGAGTGATCAGACTTACTTGAGACTAGGTTCTGGACCTGATAATTAGCAAAATGATTCTGCCAAGTAATATTTCCCAAAGCTCTGTCCAATCTTTCCTCTACCCGATTTTGACCTCTGCCGTGAGCCCAAGTAAAAGGATACCCCGACATTCCCAAGTCAATCAATCAGAACCTACCCAATCAGCCACAGTATCTGAGAAAACCCTATAGTAAGTTGGAGGATGAGATACGCCCCTTTCTTTTCTTCAGCGAACAATGTAGGTCATTAAAGTCGCCACAAAATTAACCAAGGAGATTTTACCAGATCCTAGCTAAAGAATCGGAAGGAATTCCACGAAAATTTTGCCTACGGATGTCCTTTCCGGCCATCCATAAAAAACCAGTGAGGCGCCAAGATAAAACCTGCAGCTTCCGTTATTTTCATTATCAATAAAATGCAAAGAATAAGCGAATAACGCAGAATTTCTAAATTAACCTGAGAATTCCACAAGATTGCTAAGCCACCGCTGCGTCCCACAGCATCCACAGCAAAGCAGGAATCATAATGAAGTCTACAACGGAGCTGCTCAATTTTATTCAAAGCAACTAAAGTTTCAGACAGAAAGGTGACCGTTGGTTTATGGCATCGAATAAGATCATTAAGAGCATTAACTGCTCGAGTGTGACCAAGTCCTCGGCAGTTCCAACAAAGAATATTCATGATTCCTCCTGAACTTTCACAAGAAAGAAACTAGTTGACATAGCTGCGCACATGCAATTGCAAGAAAATCAACATGCATAGCGCAAGAGAGATTAACCATCCCAGGTGATAAGTTACTCAACGAGACCCATAATTACATCCTGTTCAAAATCGAGAATCCAACAACCCCAATCTAGAAAGTTGCAGTAATACCCACAAACACGCACAAACAGCATTGCTTCTTTGTATCTGTGCTCATTTAAATTGTTTCATTGTGATCGGTTTGCAGCGCATCAGGTTGTAGTCAAGATGGAACACAATACAATCTTGAGATGGCAGAGCAAAATTGATGTTCTGTTTTTTTTCTTCTTTTTTTTTTTTTTTTTTTTTTTTGTAGATGTGAGGTGAGGTGGAAGGGAGGAAGAAACCGAGTATTAGGCTGACTTGCGTTTGTTTATGGTGAAAAGTTATTTTGCGTTTGAGGAGGCGGAAGTTTTATGGTATAGGAAATTACACTAGAGGAGGTGTCGTGGCGGAGAAGGTGTATCGCTGGATGGTGCTCGGTTTTGTAATGGATAAGTGTGAAATGACGGTGGTGGAGGGGAGATGGAGTGGTGGCAAGGTGTTGTTGGGGTTAGAGGTGAGGCTATGACATGGAAGAACATTTCAGTCAAACAGGTTATAGGCCATGGAAATTAATGCAATGACAATTCTTATTACGCAAAGAAGAACTGTTAGATACGGATGAGAGCAATAGCTTGGATGGCACAGAGAAGAAGCCCAGCAATTAACCATATTTCATTAACGAAGCAAGCTCGTTTTTAGCATCTCCACGCCAATCTGGCCTTGATGGTGTTGAAAGAGACTATAAAAAAAAAAAAAAAAAAAAAAAAAAAAAAAAAAAACTATTAAGGTTAGAGTCAGTTCTAGTTGATTATTATATGTTACATTTTTGTTAATTTAGTTCTTATTGCATAATGATGCACCAAATGCGCACAATCAAGAAATTAAATATTCTGTGACATTTTTTAAAAACTCTAGGAAATAAGTAAGGGATGCCAGACCATTTTAAATTGGCCAACTCATAAATTATAAAATATATACATGTTGCACATAATTTAATTAGTGGAGTAATTCTCTCTTTCTTTTTTTTTTTTTTTGTGGTTGTGTGT
>NW_023590689.1:1350449-1389030 GCF_014843425.1 Jatropha curcas
AAAAAAAAAAGAAAAAGAAAAGAAAGGAAAAAAAAAAAAAATCAAAAGAAAGGCCTTTTTTTTTCAGCCAGGGAATAATTTGATTTTGAAAAGGGCCCTTCTTTAAAAACACATCCAGGAACATGAGCGAAGCTCTTGTCATCTGTGCCTTTCTTTAATCATTTGTGGAAAAGGGTACACAGGGGGAACATAATGTTTTACCTTTCTTTTTCTCCAAGTCAATGATAGGCACCTTTGGCTGTTCTTTTTCTTCCTTTTCTTTCCCTTGGTGGTTATCTAAATTGTTTGCCGCTCCATCAAGGTAATAGCACTGCACTTGTTCTTTCTGATTATTTTCAGTATTTGGCTAGGTAATGTACCTTGAGGTCGAGATGCCATGCATGTTTGCAAATTGCCCCACTGAATCTTCCAAAATTCCTTATTGCGGCCTGCTGGATTTTATGGTTTTCTCTAGTTTCATTTCATGAAACTCCATGTGTGAATTTGGAAAAGAGCAGTGAGGAAGTCGTCATGAGATTTCTTTTCCGAGGATGGAAACCAGGTGGTGCATTAAGGATGTTAGTGGATTACCATAGGATAGGTTTAGGATGGTCCTTAACCTGTTGTCATATGAAAGTTTGAATGAGGGTAATTCTTTCTTCCTTGATTCATCACATAGTTCACTTGTTGCCAAAGTTTGTGGATTTAAAGAGTTCCATGAACACATTCTCCCCCAATTCCATGTTGTCATTGCACCTATCACAAATTTGCATGACAGAAAATTTTACAGGATTAGTAGTTAACATTCCAATTTCCTTTACCATGTCATCTACCTTGGCATTAGTGCTGTAATGGCGTCTATTTCATAAGACTCCTGCAGTTCTTCTCCTTTCGCGTACTGTTTGGTAACTGGCTATTGCTTGCCATTTCCTCTATCAATTATATGCTTCATCAAATTCCTTTCTTTTCAAAGGATCCACCTGCAGCTGCATCTAAAAGGTAAATTTTTGAATGTTAGGAGATAATGCCAATTATAGAAAGTTTTGTTACCTGTAACCACTTGGGGCAAACTGTGATGGGGCAGCTTTCTTAGCAAGTCCTTGACATCTTTCCCAAGCTTCATACAAGCTCTCTTGATCATGATGAGCAATGTCATTATCTCATTGCGCAATTGGTGGTTTTGGAGGATGGAACAGAATTTAGCTAAGAATTTTTGAGCTAATTCATCCCATGTAGTAAAACTCCCAGCGGGACAACGATTGTAACCAGGATCTTGCTATTATCCCTAACGAAGTAAAATGGAAAAAGTCTTAATTTGATTGCATCTTCAGAAACACATTCTTGTTTGAATGTGTCACAAAATTTTCAAAAAAATTGGTGATGTTTTTTGGAGCATAGGATCTTCAACTAGGCAAAACCCCCATACTGGATCGAGGTAGAGAGCATTTGGGATGAATTGGCGGGTTTAATTTTCAAAGTTATTGCTTCTAACCACTAGGTCTAGTATACTTGAGGTTGTCCGCATTCAAATTAGGTGTGGTATAATCTCTCAAGGTACGGATCCAGGATGGTTGAAGTGGTGGTCCCAAACTATGTTTTCATTTATGTTTTCGTTTTCGTTGGCCATGTTGCTTCTTGTTCGGGTTTTATTTCCCGTGTTTTTCTTGGCCAGCGTTGTGCCTACGACAAGTTCACGCTCAATTTCCAAGATCAAAGACTAAGAGGCTTTCCAAAGTCCTTCTCGATCTTGCTTTACATAAAACACCCTGGAATAATTCTTGAGGAAGAAAATTAAGTAAAAATAAAAAAAGAGTGTCTAAATTAACAACAGGGTAACTTCGTATTGGAATCATTGATATGCAATCCCCGGCAACGGCGCACAAAAACTTGACAGGCGGTTTTTCGCAGTGTACGAAATCGCAACAAGTAAGTAATAGAGTAAGAAAGTATCGGTATCCACAGGGATTGTTTATCAATTACCAAAAATTATGTTAACCTATTATTATTTAGAACGACGATAAACGAGATTCGCTGTAAGGTAAATAAACAATTTAAAGTAAAAATAGAAGAGATCAAACACAAAATTCAGTGAAAAGAAATCAGAGGATTAAGCTACTAGGGAATTTGAATTTTACTTAACTTCTATCCAGCTTATTCTATACGTTCATTAATCAATTTTTAATTGTTCAAGTAGGAGAACAACCCTAAAGTCACTAACAAGCTCTTCCCGATTTTATTGTTAGATTATTCTAATCCAGTTCAATTACCTATCTTTTAATAAGTGAATTAACATATCAGATTAATTAGGTTTTATGGTGTTTTTGTGAAGTTCACAATCTAAAAATTTAATTAACTTAAATGAACAACCTCCCTTGAGTCAAACATAAATAAAAAAGCCTTTTTTCGCATCAAGTTATTATTTCAGTAAATTATTATGTTTTTCAATATCATAACCCTTCTCCCCGAAATGGTAATTAATTGAAATAATTCAATCCAGGGGAAAATTTTCTGCCTGGCACGGCGCCTTAAGCCACAATTAATAAGTTACTAACAAGAAACAAGGAAGAATAAATCTAATATTATAAACTTGGAATCGAACTTACAAGTTACATCAATTCCCTAGTATAAGAGTATTAGCTAGACATTAGTAATTAAATTAAATCTCAATCATACTTGATCAACCATTCATCATAAATTAAAGACAATAAAGAAAGAAACAAGAATTTGAAGGGTTTAGACATAAAAACTATATCACAACTATGTGATGGCTTTCCTTGAATCTCTGGCACAATTCTTTGATGGCTTGAAATTCTTGAGAGAAAAGAAAGAATTTATGTAAGGAAATTGCATAAAAAACTGAGATCCCTTGTATAGGAGAATTTCCTCTCTTTATATAAGAGTTTTTCTGAAGGCAAGTTTTTACTCCCTTTTAGGAAATAGAATCCTTATTTAGTGGAAAAATCCTTTAAATAGGAGATCAATGACTGTTTAAGGTTCTTGATTTCTTCTTGATTAGGAACTCCTTTTTCCTCAAGAATAGGGTCCAGGTCTTGTTTACGTGTGTTTAGGAAACTCCGCCGAGGTCGGCCCATGTGAAAGAAAAAGCTTGAATTTGCGCAGTTAAATTCTCTCCGCTGGTTCCGCCTGCCGAGCACGGGCGTGCTTCCTTGCACGGGCTGGGTGTGCTTTAGTCGGAAAGTCTGGCTAGTGAAGCACGGGGCGTGCCTAAAGGTTAGCACAGGCTAGCGAAGCATTGAGGCACGGGCGTGCACTTAGCACGGTAAGGGCGTGCTTTTCTCTGGAAGTCTGCCCTAGAGTTGTCACGGGCGTGCCTATCGCTTTTGACATACGCCTGGTCCATTACTAAGCACGGCCGTGCCTTATTGGCACACCCCTCGGTCCGTTGCTCATCTTCTGTCTCTCCTTTGGTTTCCCTTGGCTTCTAGCACCGGTTCGTGCTTTTTAGCCACGGCCTGGGCGTGCTAAAGCTAAGTGGCCTTGTATTATAAAGTTCTTTTCTGCGCCAAAATTTCTGGCAATTTTTTTCTTAGATCAAGCGGATTAAAAGATCAGGGAAAGCTTTTGAAAACATAATTATACTAAAACAGTGATTTTTAATTATACTAAAAGTGATTTAAAATCAAATTAAAGCAATAAAACTTACTAAAATTCAAATAAAAACTATATTAAAACACTATAGAATTAACACCTATCAATAGACTCCATCTCTTTACGTTCCAAATCATTTTTAGGACATTGCATTTCGCTGAACCTATCTCCTTTCTGAATTGGAACTATTCATGCGAAGCATCTTTCCATTCTGAATCTCTCTAATACCTTATCAATGTAAGCTCTTTGAGACAATCCTAACAGTCCTTGTGATCTATCACAGAATATTTCTTATTCCAATCACAAAGGATGTCTCTCCCATATCTTTCATTTCAAAGTTCTTAGAGAGAAAACCCTTTACATCATGTAACAACCCAACATCATTCGCAGACCCAACATCATTCGCAGCAAGAAGAATATCATCAACACATAGGACTAACATAATGAGCTTGCTCCCACTGACCTTCATATAAATACACCGATCAACAGTGTTTTCTATAAAACCAAATGAAGTGATGGTATTATTGAACTTAAGATACCATTGACGGGAAGCTTGCTTCAGTCCATATATTGACTTCTTTAACTTACACACTAAATTTTCTTTTTCTGTGGCCACAAATCCCTCTGGTTGGTCCATAAATACTTCCTCCTCTAAGTCACCATTAAGAAAGGCTGTCTTTACATCCATTTGGTGAAGCAGGCTGTCTTTACATCCATTTGGTGAAGCTCTAGATCATAATGAGCCACCAAAGCCAAAATAATTCTTAAAGAGTCCTTTTTGGAAACTGGAGAAAAAGCCTCTTTATAAATCAATGCCATCCTTCTGAGTGTAAACTTTAGCAACAAGTCTGGCCTCATATCTTTCAATGTTGCTCTTAGAGTCCCGTTTGGTCTTGAAAACTCATTTACAACCAACTTTTTTTTGACCCCTCAGGCAACTCGACTAAATCCCAGACTTGATTATCACTCATTGATTGCATTTCTTCCTTTATGGCATTAAACCACTTTTCAGCATTATCTCATTCCATGGCTTTCTGGAAAGATATTGGATCCTTATCAATGCTTAATTCACATTCATGCTCAAGTGAGTAAAGCACATAATCACTAGAAATAGCTAGCCTTGTTTGCCTTTGTGACCTCCGTAATGCTATTTCTTGTGAAACCACTTCATCATTTGTGAATTGTTCATTATTTACCGGTTCATCATTTATATGGTCATTTTGTGGGTTCAGAATGTTATTTTGTTGTTCAACCATGTTGTTAAATTGTGATACTTAAACCGTTGATACAACAAAGTGGAACAATCCAAACCGAAGAAGAGACATTAGGAAATTCCATTCTGAGTTGGGAATTTTTCAATCTGAATCTCTTGGCACATTCACCTTACGTGGTTCACTTGCTCCAAACTCTAATTTGCCATTTCAATAAATCGAGGCATTTACCAGACCTCAACCAATTCTCGTACTATGTTAGGACAAATAAAATTGTACCCTTTTGACTTTTCAGGATATCCGTATGAAAAATCCACTAACCGTTCTACGCATCAGCGGTTTTCTGTTCATTGTTGGATTATATATCCTTTACTCCGCCTGGGCAACCCCAAACATGAAGATGCCTCAGACTAGTTTCCTTCCCGTCCACAGGTTTCATAGGGTCTTAAGGAACTGCACCTACTAGAACCCCTTATTAGTAAAAATATACAAGCAAGTCTTTAATGCATTGCATCCATAATGATATTAAAGGTTATCAGTTACAAAATTATTCAGCATACTCCTAACCATTTTCCATAAGAGTACGCATTACGCCTTTCAGCTTACACCATTCTGTTGTGAAGTTGTACCTGGCATTGTGTATTGCGCACAAATTTACCACGACTTTCAAGGAACTTTGCAAAGAGACCTGACATTGTCCATTTCATTAAATTTACCAAATATTCACCACCTCTATCAATCTCCACACGTTAACCTTCTATTAACGTGCCTTTCTACCTCATATTATAATGAAATATCCAGATATCCACTGATTGAGTCTTTTCACAGTTGAAAGTAAAAATATACATAACCGGACCCGTTGAGAAAATCATCGAAAAGGTAATAAATATTTTTTCACCACCCCAAGAGCGGGAACTCTAAAAGGCCAATTATCAGTCGATGTAAGTCTGTTCAAGCAATTTCACTACTCTGTGGCTGGAGTCTATTAATGTTTGTTTACGGCTGTGACTTAGTTTGCTGACCTTTTAATGCAATCTATACACACATCTAGTCAGTGAAACAATTGAGGTTAAGATTCCCACTTTCAACTAACCTCCAATCTTTTCTTTGGATAGTGACCTAACCTTTGATTGCCATACAAGAAAGCAGAAGATTCATATGTGCACTACGTTTAAATACCTTTATTGTGTTTAACATTTAAACAGGGATTCAATAATTCAGCATCAAGATTAAACACGGATTTACAACTATCCAATCAAAGTACCAGAAAACCATAATAGTACTTAAGTTGTGTATAATGAAAAAACACCCTTACAAATCTTTAAAAACTGAAACCAAAACATTAGTTCCAACCTCCTAAACAGAAACTATTTCTCATCAGCACATTCAGGAAACATAGAGACCACTTTTTTCAAGATCCACGTACGAACCAGTGTCCAGGAATCAATCCTAATTAAGTCCCAAATTCCTTTCTATTTGTGCCTTCATTCTGGGTTTCCCAATGATAGAAACTTTCAGTTTCATTTATAGTGTTGGATCGGAAAGAAATCCCTGTTATAATTATGAGGGACACATGAGTAGTATGCACCAGAATCTAAACACCAGGTATATTAGGCACTTCAATAAGATTTGAATTCAAACATACTGAAACATAAAGTAATACCTTTCTTTTCAAAACCAAATCTTCCTTTTTGGACAGCAGTCCTTTCTTGAAGTGACGCATTCTTTCCTACAGAAGTAGCACTTCAATCCTTACGGATTTTGGCCCTCTTTCATTTTTAAAAAAAAAAAAAAAAAAAACCCCTCATTAGGCACTGTCCCTTGTTTCTTGCCTTTCTTCGCCTGATTTGTTGTTTGCTGCTACTAGCTCCATTATGAAATGTGAGATTGGATGGAGTGTTGTCCTTCAATTTCTTTAATCTCCCTCTCTTGTATTAACATGTGGCCTTGATTTCCTGAATGTTCACATTTCCTTAAGGGTTGTAAATTCACCTGAAATACAAACTCAACAAGAAAGTGAGAGTTAATAATAAATTGAACTAAAAAGGATCACTCATCACTCACATCCATTGTTCCCAGTTATTTTTCAGTTTTGGCGCCAATTCTGCCTGCCAGTCACATTTGATCATGAATGGTATTGTGACAATCAAACTTCTTTGTCGTTAGCTCACTCCATAAGGATCCTAGATGGAACTTGTCAAGAGCTAATTGTCCGATTGGTGAGAGTATATTTCCTTAATTTTCGCATGTTTAACTCTCCAGCTAATTGTCTGTTCTGGGGCAATTGATGGCTTAACCATTTCAGCCATTTCATCCTCATTAAGTTCAAGCCTTAGCCTGTTAGACCGCTCCCAAGCCTCATAATGAGGGACTTGTCAGTTCATGCTGGTCTTGTAAATGGCTGCTGGCTTTCAAAGACTAATGCGCAAATCCAAGTCCAGAACTCTAACTGCATTTAATGGATTTTGTTCGGCCATCAGTATAGTTCAATCCATTGAACTTAATCAACCCATGCCCATAGTAAACACGTAAAAGAAGCTGCAACATACACAATTACTCATACGTTAATGCTTTTGAGTAAAAATTTATGAAAATGGATTCAAAACCAATAACAATTAAATTATACATCTAGATTACTTTTGGGAATTTAAATGCATAGCTTAATCATAATGATGCCAAGAAGAAATAAATACTTAATAAAAACTTCATTGTGGAGCAACTTGCGAGCCTTTATGCCAAGTTAGAGAGAAGCACGCCCGTTGCTCATTGTAGCACCGCCCGGCTCCTTTTCGCAACCATTACAATTTTTTTTTTATGTCCATTCAACTATTCGAATAATTGCTCCATTTACAATATGCACATTTATCTTTGGAATACATTATATTTAATCGTACAATGAAGTAAGCTCTTTAATGCCATTGATTAAATTAATGGTCTACCTTGGTTAACCTAACAAATTATAATATCAACGAGCTCAATTGTCAATTTTTCACCTTTTCAATTCATTATAAACGGCATCAACCACCAAATATGAACAAATTTGTGAAAACTGCATATCAATGTCTTCTAAAACAATTTCCAAACAAGGCCACTGTGACTAACAAGTTTTCCATTCATTAAAAACATTGATTTATACAAAAACTTTTAGAGATAAAATTAATATCTCAAAACTTACGACATAACCAATAATATGTCTCATAACCATTCTCTATAAATAATAAACAAAATTTAATTGTATAAAGCATTAAAGAAAAAACAAACAATTTTTCAAATTTCTTTAATTGCTCCTATACCATATAAATCCAATTTCACCATATGAAATATTAATTTTTTTATATATTAAGCCAACACCAAAAACGCTATCATACAAATCTAGAATAGGTACATTGCTCTTGATACCAAAAAAAAACATTGTTGGTTAATAAACTTTTAATATAGCCCAGATCTATTGTTCATAAAAATTGTTTGGACCGAAGAATTATACAATAATCGGAAGCGTACCTTTGATTCCGCATAAACAACAGAATCGATGTTATGGGTTATCTCGTCTGGGGACACAATTCATTCTCACCGAACAGCAGATCTACGTTTCTTCAACTCTGGCCTTTTGTTCTGTTAAGTCCTCTTCACTCTGGCCTTTTGTCTGTAAGTGCTCTCTTAATGGTCAGAGAATAATCAACAGCAGCGGGAGTTTCTTTTATGAGCTCTCTCAAACAAACTATTTTCATATGTGTTTTAGGGAGCCGTCACACTCTCTTGTTTCTGTGTTAACCTTAATCTGTTGATTCCTTTATCTTTTATAAGGCAGAGGAAGCGTATTAAAACCCTAACTAGCTCTTATCCATTAAGCCAAATAACCATCATCTTAGGCCACCTTAATTAGAACCAGCCCTTTAATCACATGGGCCACATACAGATTATTAAAATAATCTAACACACCGAAACAAAGAGAATTAAGTTTGACTTGAAACTTCTAGAACTTAATTAGCTTAAGTTTATTTATTTATTTATTTATTCATAGGATGGCCAAAATAATATTATCAGCTACATGATAAGGGTAGTCCTGCACTTGACTCATCAAATTGATGAAAATTATTATAGTAGAGAGGATTTAAACTCGAGACCGCTACTCCTCACATTAGTGAAAAAACCAATCAAACTATAATTGGATAATTAGCTTAAAATTTTGAAGTGTCTATAAATATAGGAGAACACTTACCTACACCCAATTTATGGGTCTATCTATACACACTAAACCAATCACACATAGTTTTTTTTTTGTTCAAACGATATATTTTTTATGGTACACTAAAAAAAAAAAAAAAAAGGAGAAAAGGAAACGAAACAGTAATATTTTTTTAAAAAAACTTTTTTTTATTAGCTTAAAAAAAAAAAAAAAAAGGAGAAAACAGTAATATTTTTTAAAAAAACTTTTTTTTATTAGCTTGAGTGTAGGCAAGAAATTTCCATAAATATAATTTTTATTTATACAGTAATATTAATTATGGGCCAAATGCATAAATGTCGCTTATACTTTACGGACAAAATCTTGCACGTGGTACCTCAAACTTTACGAGTGACATTATGCCCGTGAAGTTATAAATTTTGCTAACATTGGATCACTCTTATATTTTTAGTGTTTCAACATTTATATGCAGATATTCACTTAATTTGTGGTTAGTATAATCTTTGTAATAATAATTTTTCACATTTTTTAACTATCTAATAAGTGTTTAATTACTCTAATTTTAGAAGTTTGAGTATTCAATAGAATAATCTTTGCCAGTTAAAATATTTAATTAGTATAATTTTATAATTGAAGTATTCAATAAGTCAAAATAAAAGTTGAGGATGCTACAAGGTTTTTTATATATATAGTATATGGATAAATTTATGCATTGGGCCATTAATTCTACTTGTAACTTCTAAAACTTAATTAGATTAACGGTATGGTCGGTAAAATTAGTTGTTTTGCTAGCTGTTTTAATAGTTTTTCATAAAACGTTAAAAGCTACACGTTACGTGAATTAATTTTTTATAAAAGGATACGTTAACCTTTAAAAGTTAAATCAAATGTTATATTACCGAATACTATAAAAAAATAGCATTTAGTATTTTGACCGGATAAAACACTAAAAACTACTTAAAAAGCTATTTTCGAACACGTATATGTTTCTGGAGTGTACACAAGCGTAACTTTATTTACACATATGCTAAGTTTTTACGTCTTATGTTTAAAAAAAAAAAAAAAAAGAATTGACTTTAATTGATGTTTAGTGGAGATAATGGCCATAAATTAAAAATTTACACTTTTATACTTCCAAAAAAAAAAAAGAAGGATTAACTCGAGTTGATAGTGGGGTTAATGGAATATTTCAGAGCTACCACACGAAATCACACTGTAATTTCAGGAAAGTATCTTTTTTGTTATATTGAAAGTTTCAATCAACCTGAACTAGAACCACATATTTACGTACTTCTACTAGAATTCGTTTCGTTTCCCAATTTTCTTTTTAAAAAAAAAATATTTTTTTTAGATTTTCTAATGTTTGTATTATGGCGGAATCATGATCTAGCGTTGGGGGGTTCAAAAATATTTTGAAAATTCAGGAAAAAAAAAAACGACAAACTTATAAAGTAAATTTGAAAATTTGTTTTGAGCTAAGGTATGTAACCTTCAGGAAAATTAATTACTCCGAAGTATTTTTCTAGCAAAAAGAAAAAATTAAGTCATTCTAAAAAAAAGTTATATTTTTAAAAAAAATTTTAAAGAGAAGTTATTTTTCTGAGTCTAAATATTTTCTTTAGTTTCTGTTATTAGACGACACCATCATTGTTTTCGCTCATTGGAGGAGTAAGTAATGTAGTGATTGTCTATTGTTTTTTGTTTGTTTTGTAGTATTATAATAAAAAAAGTTCGTGTTTGAAATCGTAGCATCTGACGTCTTACTCCCCTTAAAATATTTTACATGCTAATGTGTGAGATTGAGAGAGTACTCGTAATTATACCAAAAATCACTACAGGTGAGAATTGACCCCTTTTAATTGAAACTTTGCTAATTGATTTAATGATTGACAATGACAAGGAATCTCTTTTATATTGAACTTTTTAGGTTAATATACATGTTATGGCATGAATACGTAAATTGATCTCTGAACTTTGTAATTTTAATTTTGTGACACCTTAACTTTGTGGATAACCTATTATGCACTTAAACTTGTAAATTTTTCATAATATTACATATCTTTCGACACTAATATCAATCATTTTTAGGATTTTTTACTTTTATCTGTAAAATATCGACTTGATATGTAGTTAGCATGACTTTTGCAACAATAATTTTCATTAATTTCAACTTTTAATGAGTGCATAATTGGTGTAATTTTGCAAGTTGAAGTGTTCAATAAAATAATTTTGAAAATTGAAGTGTTTCAATAAAATTAATTTTGAAAAATTGAAAGTGTTCAATAGATTTAGTTTTTATAAGTTAAAGTGTTTTGATGGGTCAAAGTAAAAAGTTGAGGGTGCCACAAGATCTAAAGTAAGAAAGTTCAGGGAAAAAATTTAGTATTTGTGCCATATATTATGTCATCTCACAAAAAAAAAAAAAAAAAAAAAAAAAAAAAAAAAAAAAAAAAAAAAAAGACTATGCATAAATTCATCTATATACTTTACATAAAAAAAACTTTATGGCATCCTCAACTTTTACTTTGATCTATTGAACACTTTAACTTATAAAATTGTATCTATTAAATACTTTAATTTGTAAAAAATAGTATATTGAACACTCGAACTTGTAAAATTAAATCGAATAAATACGTATTGGATAGTTGAAAATGTAAATTCCAAAGATTATAATAACCACACCTTAAGTGAATATTTCACATATAAATGTTAAAAACAAAAAAAAATTTGTTGTTGCAAGTACAGAGTATGATACAATGCTATCAAAATTCGTAATTTCAAAAGTATGATAGGTCCCTAGCAAAGTTTAAGGTACCATAAGACTTTTATTCGTAAAGTACAAGAGTAAATATATATATTTGACAAAAAAAAAAACTTTACTTGTAAATTACTTGTAAAATCGGGTAAGATCTTCTTGCATGATGAGTTTTGTTAAGAATTCAATTAATAATTAGCAATTAACAATTTATTTAATATGGTCTTATAGTGAGTTGGACTTATCTTTAATATAAAATAGTATAAACTCTTTTGACTGGTTCATCTTCCTCATTATATATCATTTGCTGAATTTATATCCGATATAAGATTACCTACATACTTCTACACTCTTTCTCAAAAGGCAATTAGACCATTTGACAAGTATACAACAGCCTAGCACAGGTCCATCATGATACAATATGATCCACACGAAAACTTCCCTCATGCAATAAAAGTTCGGATCCCAGGCTTTTTGATACCGTGTTAAGAATTCGAGCCTTAGAAGTAAATTGATCAAATTCAATTAGTAATTCATTTAATATAGACTTATAATGAGTCGGGCTTACCCTTAATTGGTTCACCTTCCACAATATATGTCATTTACTTAATTTATACTTATACAATATAAAATCATCCTCATACTTCTATAAGTTCACACAATAATCAACCATATTCAAATTAATCAATCAACACTCTTGGGAGTAAAGATCAACACAAATGTATGAATTTTACTTCCCATAAAGTTGTATTGGATGATAAACCAATTTAACAAACTCAAAACACTAAAAAAGAAAATTGGCGCCAAAGTCAGTTAGGAAGTTAGGCCGTTTTGTATGGCTAAGATCTATATAGCTACGCAAATTACTTAGAGTTGGTTCTTAGACTTTAACTTGTATAAATTATTCCCTCTGTTCTCTTTATTTAGAGAAATATTTAGAGAAAACAGAAAGAAGCTCTTGGATTAAGAAGAGTTAGTTAAATTAAGTTTCTCGCCTACAATGCCTCTTCATTTCAGTCATTAATATGCTCTTCATTTCATCATTAATTATGAGAACGATAGCTGACAGTGCATTTATTGCTTACTTACATCATTTGGGCGTCACTTCCAACCTTCTTTATTAACTCTATTTGACTTTATCAGAACAGTGATGTTTTACATAATACGTGCATAAAAATGAAAAAAAAATTTGGAGCCAAATTAAAGGCTAAATTTGTGAACTTATTTATTTGAGGCCACAAATTTTCAAAATTTTTGGCGAAAACAGAGGGAAAACTTAAATTTTGGCTCTAACTTGTTTAAACTTGAATAATTTTTCAATTTAAATTCAATATTAAAAGTAAAATTTGGTTTCTCCAAATAATTGTACCAAATTTAAATGAAATTCAGAAAGTAGTGTCTGAATGCAATACATTGTAGCCAAAATGAAATAGAATTTGAAGTCAATTTTTTTTTGAGTTTACAATTAGACTCTCGACTTCTAAACCTTGGCCAAATGTAAATGAAATCGCAGTTAATGATCCGATTTAAAAAAAATCTATTCACTTATCCATAATATCTAAATCGGTCACACCATATCCAGAAATGGCCACTTCTTTGCATCCTCTAGATTTGAATCCTATACATAATGAAGCAGAAATGATTATGGTGATCTACAATATGAGTGACCCTCAAAATTTAGTTCAAAGCAACGTGAGACAAGGGAACAAAAGGAAAAATATAGCCGATGATGTCAAAATCTCAGTGAATACCATGCTTCTATTGAAGTTGATTCACAGTTGGTGAAAGATGTAGCAAGTCTTGTTAACCATCCAATTGTAAATTTTTTTGAGGATTGATATTACTCTGAACCTGTCTTTAAATGGTTAATTATATTTAGTTAAGAGTTTGTTCTTTAAACATGCATTTTTGATTTTTTTTTTTTTTTAGTTTTTGCCCAAATTTCCTTGATTTGGTCTAAATTAATGACATTAATTCTCTTCTCAATTTGTAATCTTGTTATCTTATCTTATCAATTTATATTTATATACTTACGCGTTTCTAAAAATTGCTTGACCTATTGTATTTGGCCTCTTAACAAGTTTTTATTTGAAAATGGGTACTAAAATTTGAGTTTTAGTGTGAGTTGGAAGGCATAATTTTTTTAAAAAGTGCACAATCTGGCAAAATATATGAAAGCTTCACATTTTGAAAAGTGCACAACTAATATGAAAAGTGCACAGTTTGAAAAGTGCACAACTAATAATAATAAGGTCACAACATGGCTTACAAAAGGATATAACCATTAAAAGGATTTTAAAAAGTACAACATTAATAATAGCAATACCACAAAATGTCTTACAGAAGTGCACAACTAATAAATTTAAAGGCCACAAAGTGACTTACAAAATTTCACAACCGTTAACTAACACGAAAAAACAAAAACCAATGAAAAAGTGCACAAGTACTAAAATATGGCCACAATATGGCTTACAGAATTTCACAATGGCTTACAAAATTTCACAACCGTTAATTAACACAGAGAAAAAAAAACAATTGGAAAATGCAAAAGTACTAAAAACAAAAGGCCACGAAGCAGCTTACAACAGAGTACAACCATTATAAGGATTTGAAAATGTGCACAAGTACTAAAAATAAAAGGCTACTAAGTGGCTTACAAAAAAGCAAAAGACAGAAAGTGCCTAAATTTTTCTTGCGTTTGGAAGGACTATTTTGGTTATGGTCGTTTCTTCTGGGACTGGGGTAGGAGAGAGGGATTTTGAGGCCGACTCTTTCCCATAAGTCCCTTTTTTTTTCTCATATGAGAAGGCAAAACATTCACAACCATTTTTCTCAAATCCTTCACGACTTTCGTTTTTCTTTGAATTGGATTCGAATTCTCTTCCTTATCAGTCGCCAATTTCGATTTTTTAGAAGTAATGCTTGCCTTTTTATTGTTTGTCGACATTTATACAAGTCGTTGGCATCCATTGAACCGTAACTTAGTGGCGGTTACAGGAGAGAGAGGGCGAATTTTAGGGATTTTAAGAGAACGGTTTCTAACAAAAATCTTGGTTTCCCCCTTTTTGAATAATCAAAACATACCCGCACATTTAAAAATAAAATGTGGCAGTTTTCAAAATTTAACTGAGAATAATATATATTCGTTCCCGACGTCAACAGTTGTGATCAAATTTACAATGATAAAAGTAGACATATATTTATCAAATATATAAATAAGAGCTAACTTTGTATTTATGTGGCTAAATTTAAAAAAACGACCACTGTTACTATAAAATGAAATGAAAAATTGAGTTGATAATTTGACCCTAGAAACACAAGTGCATTAAATGCTGAGAATATTTATTTCTGACACTTTTCTTGATTGTTGAGCTTCAATCTTAAAAAAACACATATATTTCAACGGCTTTCTAGTCTTTTTAACTTAGCTTGCATCCAAAAGTTACTATTTAAAGTAACTTTCTCTATATAAAAAATACATCCAAAAAGGAAATTCTCTAAATAAAGAGAACGGATCTCTAAATAAAGAGAACGGAGGGAGTATTTAATTAGTTATACATATATATATATAATTCAATACTTCTCTTGTAAGCTTGCTTGCAATAAGAATTCTCTTAGCATAAGTCTCTTTTACTTGAAAGTTCATATGGTCTCAAAACACCTTCTACTCGACGAGGTAGTTCAGCGGTAAAGAGCACTTGTAGGATTGATTACAATGACTTAGGTCATGGGTTTGATCTTCTGCAACCGAACTCTTCCTGGGCTAGCCCCTTTGAGTCTGAGGATGTGTAGGGATTAGTCAGGTTTACGTGGACTATTAAAACGAACACGGGCCTCGACACCTCATTCAAGTATCAACAACACCTTCTTGGACTTTCTCACGATTTCCTTTCTATCAAATAGATTTTGGTTAACAATTCTTTTGGTTTTTCTTCAAATGTCTTTGTTTCTACTTTACATTCAGAACTATCTCTATTGTTTTTATTTTGTCTTTCCATTAAAATCATAGCAACTACCACGATTTATCCGGCACAAGATCCTACAAACCATTACTATCTCTATCCCAATGAGAGTCCAGCTTAATTTAGTTCTAGATTTCTCTAGTTTTAACATGAGCAAATTATCGTATCTGGACCATATAACAAAGGACGTCTCATGGCCATTTTCTCTAATTCTTAGTTTTTGTAATTTTTATTGTATCGGAAGCCATTTATTACTTTCTTAAGAAACGACACTCATTTAAATATTGTCGTTCAGAACATATAGTCGCCATATTGTCGCCTCCTCGATTGCCTGCCACGTTTTCTCATACCAATAGCATAATAATGTTACACCAGAACTATAGGCATTGCTAGGATGTTATTTTGAAAGAGTCAAATAAATTTCTTTTAAGCTTTTAGGGGAATCAAATATAATTTTTTAATGATCACAATGTAATTTTTCACAATAAAATTTTCTTTTTTAAAAAATTTTTTAGGGTGGCCAAGGCCCCTTGGGCCTCGATTAAACTCTGCCCTCTCCAACCACATATGAGCCTGCAACCAATCATCATTGTTAGGATGAGATAAATAAATTCCACATAATCTATATTGATAATTTTACTTGATAATGCAGAATATGTACATTGAAAATTTCATCCATTTAATGCTTTAATGCTTTGCTGGTGGTTGATTGATAAAAAAAGAGGAAGAACATAAGTTTTGAATTTCAAATTAATTTTCATTCTCTTTCCTCCTAATCTAAACCTAAATTTCAATTTTAACAGCAAAATAGATAATTACTGCTTAATGATCCTTGCTCATTATGAGTCAAAAATCTATTTTCTATTAGAGTAGTGCTAAATGGCACATGTATCAGGCTCAACATGAATTTTTGATTGGCCAAATCATTTATCCATGTTATTTATTAAAAAAATCTTATGGCATCCCAACCTTGCGAAGGACATATTACACACCTGAAGTTATAAATTTTAATAATATTGTACCCTTCTCTATATTAGTACTAATATGTTTTTGGTGTATTTAGTATTTATGACAGCTTATTTTCGCAAGTGTACGAAATCGCAACAAGTAATATAGAGTAAGAAAGTATCGTATCCACAGGGATTGTTTATCAATTATTTATCTTGTTAACCTATATATTATTTAGACGATGATAAAAGAATTCGCTGTAAAGTAATTAAAAGTGTAAAGTAAAAAGAAATCGAACACAAAATTCAGGGTGAAAAAAATCACAAAGGATAAGATACTAGGGATTTGATTCATTCAATTGCTATCCAGTTATTCATATTGAGTTCATTAATCAAAGTTTAATTGTTCAGTAGGAGAAACAAACCCCTAAGGTTAACTAACAAGCTCTTGCCCATCTATTGTTAGCTATTCGTAATCAAATTTAATACCTATGTATAGTGAAAATAAACATAAATCAGAATCATTAGTTTTATGTTGTTTTGGGAACTTCACAACTTAATAATTTATTAACATTAGTGGAAAACCCCCCTTGATCAAACCCATATTAGTTTCCACATCAAGGTTTATTATTCTCAAGTAAATTATTACTTTTTTCATATCCAATAACCCTTCTCCCGAATGTGGATTATTGAAATAAGATCCCAATCCAGGGAAATTTTGCCTGGAGGCTAAGCACAGCATAATAAGTTATAACAAGCAACAAAGAAAAATAAATCTAATTAGTATAAGCTGGAATCGAAATTAAATTACATCCAAAATCCCTAGCATAAGGAGTTTAGCTAACATAGATAATTAAATTAAACTATCATCTTAATCATCCATCATAATTAAAGACATATAATAAAAGAAAGATAACCAAGATTGAGAGTTAGAATAAAAAAACATATCCACAACTATGTTGATGGCTTCCTTGAATTCTTGACAATTATTTTAGATGCTGAATTCTTTTTGAGAGAGGGAAATTTATGTGAAGAATTGCATAAGAACCGAGAGCCTTTGTTAGGAGAAGTTCCTCTCGTTTATATATATATAGAGTTCTTGAAGGCAAGTTTGACTCCTTTTAGGAAATAGAATCCTTATTTAGTGCAAAATCCTTTATAGGAGATCATAACTGTTTAGGTTCTTGATTTTTTCTTGATTAGGACTCCTTTTTCCCCAAGAATAGGTCCAGGTCTTGTTTAGTGTGTTTAGGAAACTCTCCGAGGTTGGCCCATGTGAGAAAAAGCTTGATTTGCGCATTAAATTCTCGCTAGTTCCGCCTGCGCAGCACGGGCGTGCTTCCTAGCACGGGCTGGATGTGCTTTGAGGCACGGGCGTGCCAGGTAGCACGGGCTGGGCGTGCTTTTCTCTGGAAGTCTGGCCAATGAAACACGGGGCGTGCTAGGTAGCACGGGCTGGTGAAGCATTGAGGCACGGGCGTGCCAGGTAGCACGGGCTTGGCATGCTTTTCTCTGGAAGTCTGCCTAAAGTTGCCTTGGGCGTGTTATGCTTGACACGCCTTGGGACCCTTGTAGTACGGCCGTGCCTTTTAGCACGGGCTGGGCGTGTTACCAGTTAAGTGCCTTGTGTTATAAGGTTCTTTTCTGTGCCAAATTCCTGAAATTTTCTCTTAGTAATTTCTCTTAGAATCAAGCGGATTTTAAAATAGTCAAGGAGCTGTTAAACATAATATCTAAAAGTGATTTTAAAATAATAAAAACTTACCTTTCAAATTTCTTAATAAAACTATATTAAAAATACTATAAAATTAACACCTATCAATTATAGTTTAAAATATTCAAATTGGAGTATGGTTAGTATTAAATTTATTAATAGAAACATAATTTTCACCATTTTTCAATTATTCAATAAGTTTTTTCAATTATTCAATAAGTATTTAATTAATATAATTTTTTAAGTTTGAGCATTCAATAGAATAATTTTTATAAGTTGAAGCATTTAATAGGTATAATTTTATAAGTTGAAGTGTTCAATATATCAATATAGGGGTGAATCTATGCATTGGACCATCTTTGATTGTGCATTTATCTAGTTGGGCCACATTAGAGGTATGTGAAAAAAAAAAAAAAAAAAATCCTATTATTATTTTTCTTTATATGGTTTTGAGTTTGGAAATTTTTAAGTAAAATTTAATCTTATATTAAGTTATATAAATTGTAAATATTCAAACGAAAATTAGGAAATCCAAGGCTAAATTTCAGTATAATTAAAATTTACTTATCGATCAATTGTCAAATTCTGCATAGTTTGGTTTTAAAAAAAAAATTAATCTTTTGCTTATTTTTCAGTTCTTTGATCTTAATTAGAAGTTTTGAAATTAATAGAAACTAATAAGTATATATAGATTATTAAATAACTAGATAATTATGACTTCTTTTTTACATAACTATATTTATATAGCAACAATACAATTTATTCTCTTATTTATTTATATATTTTATTGGTTAATTTATTTTTTTAAAATTTAATTAATATTAATAGAAAATTAATAAAAATATACAAATTATTAAATGACTAGATAATTGTAACTTTTTTTTTAAAAACTCTACCTATCTATTAAAATTAAAATTTATCATTTATCTGAATACTTTAATTGGATAACTTAAATTTATTTTTCAAATTTATTTAGTATTAATAAAAAACTAATAAATATATACAGATTATTAAATAACTAAACAATTACGATTTTTTTTAAAAATATCTATCTGTTAAATCTAAAAATTATTTCGTCATTTATATGTATATTTAATTGGATAACTTATTTTTCAAAAATTATTTAATATTAACATAAAACTAATAGATATATACAAATTGTTAAATAATTAGATGTTATATGTTGACTTTGAAATGTTATATATTAGTTAGCAAATTCCATCCTCCGTCTAATATGGTATTTAGAAGTTCTATTTGCCAATCTGGCTTATCTTGAATAAGTTATTGATCGATTGATTTATTATATATATTGAGTTTGTTTATTCACGTTATTTGTATATAATTGAAATTTACAAAGACTTAAAATATTATGCTACTGTAAATAATGTTATAGTTTTTTTTTATTACAAATCATTTTGATATTTACCATTATAGAATTATTTCATTACAATTTTGATTGATCTTTTTAACAATTTGATAATTCATACCGGTGTATAAAAAAATAATAATATAATCAACTACAATAATTATTAGAATAATAAAACATAATAACATAATCAACTACAACAATTATTAGAGTAATATTTAAATATCGGTTTTTGGACTAGTTATATTTAAAGATAAGTGTTTATTTTAAAGCAAGTAGTCTACCTTTAAGAAAATACATTGCAACAAACAATCATTTAACAAGAACTTCAATCTAAGAAGCTGCGAAGAATAAAATGAAAAATGAAAAGAGAAAGAAGAGAAAATTCTATCCTGGAAATTTATTCTAGTGAATAGACAATTTCTTTGAAGGTAGCTGCGTTGTCCAGGAAAAGAGGTATGTAAGCATCAATACTCCCATCACCGATGAATGAAGGTAGAAGAAACAACATTCCTTCAGTTGGAAAATAAGAAGGCATAAATAGATATGGATTCCCTCCTCCAAAATCAAGATCATAAAATGGAAACCTTAGCCAACTATCAACTTCCAAATTAGGGCATAAAGCTGATTTGTTCATCTCCGCAGTTAGAACCAATTCCTCTTCTTCATTCTCCGCCTTATGGGTGGCGAAGTCTATGAATGACTTGAAGTAGTTATTGTTCACCTTTAAAATGGCATCATGAATGAGCTTGGCAGCATGAGATAATGGCTCATTCACTAGGTCTTTAACTCTGGAACTTGGGAATGCCCATAGCACCAAGTTACCGAAGTACTCATTCGGTACTGGCGGACTCATTCGATTGCGACCATTGACTGAAATTCTCACGCTGGTGGTTTCAAACCTGCCGAGTCCTCGAGCTTTTGTTATGCTTCTCCACAAATGAGCAACTAAGCACTCAAAAGTGCTATAAGGTTTGTTGTTTGTCGAAGATGGTGGAGAAGCCCTGAATTTGAGCTTGGAAAGAAATGCTAATGTGAAGTGTACTTTATGGATAACAATGTCATCTGCAAAGTTATTATCCAGACAATTATTATAATTATGAAAATCTTTGACGACCTTGCTTTTGAATTCAACTCCTCTGTGTTCAAACTCAAAAATTGGAGGTTTTCTAGGCTTAAAAATGGTCCGATCATGAAAAGGAAGGGGGCTTATGTCAAGTCCTCTAGCAGCTTTTCCCCAAGCAACTAAGAAAGTGCTAGTGGATTGACCATCAGCTACTAAATGATGGGCTGTGAAGCCAATCACTAATGAGCCACAAGTAAACCTTGTGAGCTGAACTTGCACAAGCTCCTCAACATCCTTTAAGCTAGGGTGAAGACTGAGTAATATTGAAGATGGCTTTAGAGGCATCAATCCATCAAGCTTGCTGTCCACTGATGCCTCGACTAACTTCACCCTTTGTCGTTAAGAAAAAATGACAGGATCACTTTCTCATTTCTCCTGAATCTTCCTGCCCATTCCCTAAATTCTGATAAGGCCTTGCAGCGCCAAGCTTCAATGGTTTGACTGGGTGGTGTTGAGACGATAGGCATAAATAACAGCTATGTGGGTGTTTGTAAGTGACCTTATCAAATACACTAAGAGGAATAGATTGTGAATTTGAAGAGAGAATCGCCATTGTCTTATAAATTGTAACATTTCTCACTTTTTTTATTCTCACTTTCAGTTGGTAATCCCTAGTGTTTTTTCCTTATGCTATTACCCTATTACCTTCCCTAGAGAAATTAAAGGTTTTTGGAGGATCTGTAGCTATGAGGGAAAGCTCCTCTACATATATATAATTAAGGAAGAGCTTAGCCTATACCAAAACATTGCATGGTTAGTGATTTGTCTCGAAAGCCCTAGAAACAGAAGAAATAATAATTAAAACGTGTACTAGATAAGCATGGCCACGGTTCCGGAACCGGCGGTTCCGGTTCCAGAAAAACTGGAACCGGAATCGAACCGAAAAGGTCCGGTTCCGATCCGGTTACAAAACCGACGGTTTTAAAAAATTTTAAATTTTAAATTTTGAAGACCGGTTTTAAAAAATATATATATTTGAACATAAAAAATTAAAAGATACACCTAAAAAATTAAAAAATACTTTACTTCAATTAAATTTATTCTTTTTTAAATACTTGAACATAATTTATTTTTCTTTTAAAAAAAAATTTTCAACTGAATTTATTTTTTGGTTTAAAAAAAGTGAACATAATTTTTAATTTGAGACCGGTTTAAAAAAAAAATATTTGAACATTTAAAAAAATTAAAAGATACCACCTAAAAAAATTAAAAAATACTTCAATTAAATTTATTTTTTTTAAAGACTTTGAACATAATTAAAGAGATTTCACAACAAAATTTAGAAAAAAAAAAAAAAAACCTTTGACAATTTGGCTGCGAACCGCCAGTTTCGAACCCGGGCGGTTCCAGTCCGGTTCTCCAGTCCGGTTCCGACCGGTTCTCTGGAACCGCCGGTTCCGGTTCCAAAAAATTTGGAACCGGAACCGAACCGAAATTCTCCGGTTCCGGTTCGGTCCGGTTCCAGTTCTCACCGGTTCCGATTACGGTTTCGGACCGATTCGAACCGACGGTTCCGGTTCCCGGAACCGTAATACTCTAGTACTAGACATGGGAACTTGATCTGAGTTACGTAACAGAAGAAATAATAATTAAAAAGTCAAAATAATTAAAAAGTCAAAGATTGGAACATTACATCCAAAGTTAGGTATACAAATATCAGTTTTGTCAAACTTATAAAAAAATGCCAATATTTATTCATAGGACCATATCAGAGGCTATGGTTATATATTCAATATAATTGGATTGATTTTTCTCTCTTTAAGAATGTGGAGAATGAAATAATATTTATTACAGTACTCAAGTAGTGAAATAGTAAAGGGTTAAGAACTTCCCTCTTATTGTTTATAACTATAGGTCTGTCTGGCATTGTTCAAGGAAAAAATTGTCTACATTCAATGTACGTGTATATTCACTTCTATAGATGGAACTGATGCTGATTATTTGTATTTAAAGTAATCAAACATAATCGTTTTCTTATATACATCATAAATTAATTACGTGCTCACGCGATGTGCATATTATAATATTTGTATTATTATTCCTATTATTCTCCAATGCTGACCTAAGTAATTTAATAAAAAAAGAGAGAAATAAAGTGCCCAAATTCCATTATATTTTGTCCTAAATTCAAAAAAAAAAAAAAATTTATATTTATTTGAAACCATAGATCTAGCCTTCCCATAATAAAGCAAAAGGAATATTTGCTAACTATTTGTTCTGAGTCTAAATCTGAGTGCACCATATGTGAATCAATATTTCAAGGGTATCGATTCTATAAAATGAGACAAATGATGATAAAAAAAACTGGTGTATTATTTCACTAAAGTTTGGGAATCTAAATTCCAATTTTAGAAGGAAACTAAATAAAAAGATTAAAAAAGGTTAACACAAATTTAACCATGCCAAAGGTCCAATTCATATACAAACATAGTAAACAAAATAGATAAAAACTTAAAACTAATCAAATAAAAATTAAACCAATAATCTTGAAAGATCTTTTATTATTTGTAAAAAGAATAAGGTTTAAGAGAAATTAATAAAGAGCAAATTAATAGAAAGCAACAAATTCATAAATATAATTAATTAATTATTTACAAAAAAAAAGAAAAGAAAATCTATTAAAGGGATTATCTTTCATTAAAGAAAAGTATTACGTGGGGTAATTCTTGAACACCAAAAAGATCATTCGAATTTGGTTGGCAACTTTTGGTGCAACTATAAATATTGTGGCGTGTTGAAAAACTTCGATCATAGATTGTGATGGAAATTTCTATTTTTTTTCTCTACCATGTTGTTATTGGTTTCTGGTGGCTTCCTCTCCCAGAAGGTGAAAGATAGAGAGGAAATAGAGGAATTATTTATTTTTATGATCAATCTTTAGGTTACACTATTTTTGTCTGCTTTATTAATGAACTATTCAAATTTAAGGCTAAAGTTAGTTGATTACCAAGAATACAAACAAAGGGCCATTACAAAAATAAATCCCCCACATTGTATTGATAAATGATAATAATTAATAGTTATATAATAAAACAATAAATTAAAAAAAAAAAAGAATCAGAACTTCAAAGCTCTAGTTTTGTGCCATTTGAGCTTCAAAATAGATAAAAACTCAAAACTAATCAAATAAAAATTAAACCCAAATAAAAATTAAACCAATAATCTTGAAACATCTTTTATTATTTGTAAAAAGAATAAGGTTTAAGAGAAATTAATAGAAAGCAACAAATTCATAAATATAATAATTAATTATAAAAAAAAGAAAAGAAATCTTATTAAAGGATTTCTTTCATTAAAAGAAAAGTATTACGTGGGTAATTCTTGTACACCAAAAAGATCATCGAATTTGGTGCAACTATAAATATTGTGGCGTGTTGAAAAATTTCGATCATAGATTGTGATGGAAACTTCTATTTTTTTTCTCTACCATGTTGTTATTGGTTTCTGGTGGCTTCCTCTCCCAGAAGGTGAAAGATAGAGAGGAAATGGAGGAATTATTTATTTTATGATCAATCTTTAGGTTATACTATTTTTGTCTGCTTTATTAATGAACTATTCAAATTTAAGGCTACAGTTAGTTGATTACCAAGAATACAAACAAAGGGCCATTACAAAAATACAAACAAAGGGCCATTACAAAAATAAATTCCCCACATTGTATTGATAAATGATAATAATTAATAGTTATATAATAAAACAATAAATTAAAAAAAAAAAGAATCAGAACTTCAAAGCTCTAGTTTTGTGCCATTTGAGCCTTGAAGGTTCTGTTTTTATATATTTATGTAGATAGATAGATAAATAGATAGATTGAACTTATCAACAATAGATGGCTGGATCATTGGAGGTGAAGTACATTTTCAGATGAATTTTATATGTAAGGTTATAGGTTTAAAAAATAAGATTATTATTTCTATGAGGGTTTTACTTGAATATTCCATCTGTCTCTGAAATATAAGTCGTTTTAGAGTGATTGTTTTGTTTCAAAATATAAATAGTTTCAAGTATTTTAAAAACTAACGAATGATATTGTTTGATTGTTTTGTTTCAAAATATAAATAGTTTCAAGTATTTTAAAAACTAACGAATGATATTGTTTTAATATTATCCTTATTTATATTAGATACAATAACTATTTTCACAAGTTATCATAGACATTGACATAAAAAATAATTTAATTAAATTACCTTTAATTTTGTTATAATTTTAAAAAAAATTATATAATTATTTTTAATCAGTATAAAAATTTTAAGCGAATTATATTTCCGTACAAAAAGAGTACTCTCTTACTTGAATGCACGCATTTTATCCTGTCCGATAATGATACCAAATGGATTTGGTTGGTTGAGTAGTCTATAATCTAGTTTTGGTTTATGCAAAAGGTCAAAGATAGTAGTTGGGATGCAGCATCCGGGCAGTGGCACTAGTTACTTCAATTATTACTAACGCATGCCTTTTTTATCCATTACCATTAAAAGTCAAATTTTAAGTAAAATCTTGTTATCAAGTTGTTGAAATTATAAAGCATATCACGTTGTCTGCTAGCTCATTTTGTCTTAATTTGTCGACTAATTAAAAATGACTTTTGCTTATCAAAACGACAAATTAAGTCTTCTATTTACAATTTGGTCTATAACGAAATGTAGAAATATGCGAGGAATATACTGATTTTCTCAATATGATAAGAATTAGATGGGAAATATTGATACAAAGAGTAATTAGCTACCCAACCCAAGACACAAGACCAAAATATGTCAGGAAATTAATTTAGTGTTCTACATAAAGGGTTCAACGCTACTCCATGAGTTTGACTGTAATTACTATTAAGTCCTTGATTTAATTTGAATAAAGTCACTAACTTTTGTATCTATAAGACTATTTAATCTTTTGTCCAAAATGTGTCATTTTTACCGTTCATATCCTATTTTATTTTACGATTTGGTCCTTTATATTTAATATAATGATACTTTAAGTCCTTTATATCCGGTTTAATATTACTATTTAGTATATCATTCGATTTAGTTATTTAGTCAAAAGGACCGAGAAGCAATTGAGATCAAACCTCCAGAACTAGATAGTAATTACCCATATATAAATTGACGGCTTAATTTTACTCCCCCATCTTAAATTAAAAGAAATCTAACCATCGGAATGCCATGTGAAAATGTGGCTTAAAAAAAGATTTAAATTTTTATAACTCATAGATTTTTTGTGTATACCCCATACCATCTCCATTCTCCATCATCGAGCTCAATCCCAAGGAAATAAGAGAAAGAAATACAGGGTAAATTATACTCAAGGGTACCTAAATTTACATTTAATTATATAATGTCACTTAATTTTAATTTATCATTTTTTAATAACTAAACTTTGATGTTTGTTTCAACGGGAGGTTACTTACCGGAATACCATCATTAGAAATGCTAACATGACAAGATAAAATAAAATCTTTTATTCTAAAAAATTCGTATTTGCTCTTAATACATTAATTTGAAATCTATTTGTTAATTTATTTAACAAATAATATTGTTTATACGAAATAAGTTTTAAATAAAATAAAAGATATAAAAATTTTCGCTCTATCGTTTATATTTTGTAACATTTTTTCCTTTTCTATTTTATATTCCTTTGTAATCATGTTTTTTTTGTGAATACTCTTTTTGTCTCAAAAAGATATTACGTTTTCTATTTTCACACATATTAAGAATAACATTTATTATGATTAAAGGACGATGTTATTCATATAACTTTTCTATTATATCCATATTTAAATAACACATGAGTAATTATTATATTGAAGAATAAGTAAGAATTAATGAGGTTATTGAAATAGGATAAAATTTAATTAAGGGTATATTAGACAATTTAAGAATTAACCACAATGCAAAAAAGGAAAGTGTACTATATTTCGGGACAAACCAAAAAGGAAAGATGAACTATTTTTTTGAGACAAAGAGACTATAATTTTTAGTATTATATTATTAGTCTGATTATTGGATTCCGGTAAGTGATCTCTCATAGAAATAAAAATTAAAGTTGAATGACTAAAAATGACAGATTAAAATTTTATGACCTAAATAAAACTGAGTAAAAAATTAAGTGACTACTGATATAATTTATCTAAGAAAAAGCCCAATAAGAAAAATGACAGCAATTCAAAAAGAAAAAAAAAATTGAGTTTTTTCATCTACTATAGCAAATAGACATGATTCTTTCTTCTTTCTTAATGAAAAACCTTCTCAAAATAATCTTTTTCCCTTGAGCTATTAGTGACCTAGGTAACCTCTGTGATAAAAGTGGACTTCTCTCTTCCATTTATGATGAAGGCAGAGGATTCAATGGCTTAATTTTACCTCCATCGCAAAGCTCTTCGATCAATATAGAATCCTCATCTAATTTTTAACTTGAAAAGTGAAAGAAAAAAACAATATCTCTCATATTTATTGCATTAGGTGATTTAGGTGTTCGATGATTTGATTCCCAGGTATCAACAGATTCAAAACTGATATATAATTCCGTCATACACAAAGGACTAGTAGGAGCACTCAGAAAAAAATCACTAAAACATTTCAGAGTAGATGTCGATGGAGCTATGAACATTTCCATTTTTAACATGTTGAATTAAGTTTTCTTTGAGTTCCTGTTGATGATTGATTTGGAATAGGAGGAGAGAGAAAGGCATGTTGGTGTTTGATAAGAAGCAACAAAATATTGGGATGAGAAAAGAAGAGGGAGGTAGCGTTTACTCCCAACATCACTATTTCCTTCTACCAAACATCCACCAATCCGACCCATTTCCCCATATTTACCTAGAAATAGAAAGATTTGGAATAGTACCAGACGAATGAGCTCTGAGAACTATTATGAGTAGCGATTAGGGACTATTAATAAAGTTGAGCTTAGAATTGAGAGGAGAAAATGAAGAAGAGAGAGAGAGAGAGAGAGAGAGAGAGATGAAGCTAAGTGGGATGGCTAATGTGGCAAAAAAATTTATGTATTTTATGATAGTGTTCTCCACGTCAGTTCTCTAATGGATTTTCGTTGATTACGTGAGTTTCTTTTACCGTCATGCTTATAAAAGATTGATAATTTTTAAGGGAAGAATTGAAGTTTAGGAATGATATAGGGAAATGTTATAAGTTTAAGGACCAGGGATAGCCATAAATTGACACTTCTATATAATATATAAAAGTCAGTCTATTTTAAATGACAGCCAAATGTAAGTGTGTCAAATTGCAAGTGCAAGGAGAATAATTATTGACAGTGCTTTCGCAAGTGTACGAAATCGCTACAAGTAATATATGATGAGTAGAATATCGTTTCCACGAGGATTGTATACCAAGTACCAAAATTATGTTAACCTATTACCAAGTACCAAAATTATGTTAACCTATTATTATTTAAACGATAAATGAAGAATTTAAATTCAACAAGTACAATAAGAAGAGATCAAGCAAGCAATTATTGATTAAAGAAATCAATGATTTAAAACTACAAGGGATTTTGATTTCACTTAATTATATCCAATTTATTTTATTAGTTCATTAATCAATTTTAATTGTCCAAGTAGGGGAAACAACTCTAAAATCACTAACAAGCTCTCCCGATGTATTGTTAGCTATTTTAATTCCATTTGACTATCTATCTTCCAATAGCACAATCAAACTTAATCATTAAGTTTTGTTAGTTGTTTATAATTCAAATTCATAAATTAAAGTTGTTAATTCATGAAAACCCCCCATGAGTCAAACCATATAGCTTCCGCATCAAGTTATTATTCTCACGTGATTCATTAACTTTTTCATATCAAAAATCCTTTTTCCCATAGTGATTAATGAAATAAATCAATCCAGGGGAGAACCTCTGCCTGGAAGTATTAAGTTTATCAATAAATCATAACTTGAATAAAGAAAAACAAATCTAATATTATAAATTAGAAAAGAAATTAAGTTATATCAAATCCCTAGTATGAGAGTTTAGTTAAATATAGTACTTAAATAAAACTCAATAATACTTGATAAATATTCCATAATAATAATAAGAATGAAATAAATAAATAAACAAGATTAAGAGTTTTAGATTAAGAGTTTAGAAATAAGAACTAGTTAACAATTTACTTTGGATGGCTTCCTTGAATCTTGGCACAACTCTTGAATACTTGAAATCTTTGAAGAAAGAAAACTATGTACAAGACTAAGAGAATGAGAGATATATGAGTTATGGCATATGAGATGGTATTCTTCCTCTCTTTATATAGACTTCTTGGGAGAGAACTTCTACATTATTTAGGGAATAAATCCACATTGTTTAGGGAATAAATTCCACCTTGTTTAGGGAATAAAGTTCTCATTAGGCCTTAAATTTCTCTCAATTATGTCTCTTCCATGTGCATAGATTAGATATTGATTTGCATGTGAATAAAATTGTCCAAGATTAGCTCCTAAAATTGGTGGAAATTGGTTGGCAATTTTGACTCAATTTAGCTCTTGGTCTTTTAGCACGGGCGTGCTAAAATATTTTGCTTCATTTTGTCATTTTCAGTGCCAAAACTCTACAAATTTTTTTAAGATCAAGTGAGTTGTGTTTCAAGGAAGTTTTTAAATAAAAACATAACAAAACATAACAAAATTAAATAAAAACTAATTTAAATAAATTAAAAATACTAAAAATCTTAATAAAAATTATATTGAAAATACTATAAAAATAACACTATCAATTATTCTAGAGTATGGCAAATACGAATGAATTACCAAGACTACCTGAAATACCTCGAATTTTTATTTTCAAAACTTTGGAATTTTTATTAAATCAAAAATCCTTATTTTTGATAGTATGGGTTGTTAAGACCGAACAATTTTAATTTGAGCCCAAAGTTTTACGAGTTGGGCCCAAGCCCAAATAAAATGTCGAAAATTTCGATTCGTGAACAGTTAAAATTTTCGAGAAATAATATAAAATCCCAGCGATTAATATATATTTACCCTAAAAACAAATCTCCTTACTAATTATAGTTTTTTTTTATTTTTTTTATTTTGGTTAATGGAGGAAATGTTATGGAACCTAATTAAAATAAACAAATAAATCAAACCGGACCTAAAAATCAGTTTAATTTGTCGAGAACCACAACCACACGAAGATCCGAAAATCGATGGGAAAACTCCAAAACAAACGAATGAGACCAAATTCACTGAATCGTCGCAATTCGGTCGCAAAATTGCGACTGATTTTAGGCGGTTCGCAAAACTGTCGCAAATCGGCGATTTTTTTGTAAGTGGAATCGAACTGGATCGCCACTTATTTTCTTTTCTTTTTCATTCTTTCTTCCTTCTCATTGCTCCAGTTGCACGCCTCCTCCTCCCTCCTTCCTTCCTCATCCCTCTCCTTCGCATTCTCGTCATCCGGCCACCAAATCCGGGCAAATGAATACTCTAAAAACATCTCTCAACGCAGGAAGAAATATCATAGCTAGATTTGAACTGAATTGCGTCTATTTTTGAAGGAAGAGCTTGACAGTTTCGGCCAACGTGGTTTACACCCTTTTTCCCGATCATTCACCGCCGTTCTCAGCAAGCCTAGAGCGGCAAGGTGAGTACCACAATGACTCCACTTCTTCCTTCCTCTTTCGTTTATGCCTCCTCGATCGACTGTAATCGCCGAATCGGAAAACCCAAAAATGGGTTTCACCAACCTTTCCGGTCAAATTTCCGGCCAAAATATTTCATACCCACCTTGATTTGGAATACATATTAGTATCTTTCTCATCGAAACGAATTAAAATTGATATGTATTCTGTTTGTTAATTTTGCGTGAAGATTTGACTTTTTCCAGCACCGTTGTACGCGGCGCCGCGGCGGCGGCGGCTCCGGGTGACCGGCCGGCGGAGACGGCGGTCCGGTGACCGGCCGGCGAGACTCCGGCGAGACTTCAAGAGGCAGAATGCTCTCCTCTTCGCGTGGATCACGGAAATGAAATTTGATTTTCGATCGGTACACTCTAAAGCTTAATTCACAATTTTTAAATAAATCCCGAATTAATTAATTAATGAAGTTAATTAAGTATTTAAATGAATTAAATTAGATATTGTTAAATATATTTCAATAAATATTAATTATAACTATAAGGTTGGTACTGAAATATAAATTCCTAGCTAATCATAAATTTTAAAAATTTTATTAACAAATAACTAGTTATAGCACAATTAATTATAATGGACTGGGCAAATTGAATGGACGGATGAATAATGGTTATGGCGGATAGGATTAGTTAATGTGAATTGCCCGATGGATGGGCTATGTGTTGACATGTGGCTTATTTGAAAATTTGGATAGTCCAGTTTATAGAAGAAATGCTGCCGAATTTTCAATAAAACACTTAGAAGACTTAAATTAGTTATCTTCTTAATAAGTAGTAACGACTAAAACTTTAATTATTATTATTATTATTATTATAACTAGAAATTTTATCTAAAGGTTATAAATTAGGATAAATAAATAAATAAGAAAACACTGTATATGTATAGTGTAGTTTGACAAGTCAGTTAAGTAACTAGTAACCAAAATGAATAAATGAATGTGAAAACATTTTTCGAATTAGGATTCTTATTTAGAATTTTCTTATTATTTTTAGATGCTTATAAGGTTCCGGAATATGAAGATAAAAGCTGGAAGCGTGCAGTAGTAGAGATAGTCCTATGAAGGACAATAAAGAACTGTGAGTAGTGTTAGATAACTAGTATCATCCGCCTGCATTCACTTGCATTCATGGGCATTCACGACTAAATGTTATCTGCAATTAGTTTGTTTTGGAAATTGCCATATTTATTGATGCACTATTGTTGATAGTAAAATTGTTTAATTAAACTTGTGCTATGAAATATACTATCCTTGTTTTGTGTGGGAATTGGGATGAAGTGGACCACCATGGGTTGTGAGAGATGGTCTATGTTGATATGGGATCCTGAAATACGATATTGGTATGGAATCTTGACCGTCGCCGGGTAATGGCGAGATCGGCGCCCCGTGTGCACCTGATGATATGGATTATATGGAAAAATACAGGATGGCTTCTTGTTGTGCGCACCTGATAATCTAAGATTTGATTGTAGCCCGCAGGGTGGCCTTCTTGTTGTGGAGCACTTGAATGATTCTAGATTGGATGGAGACCACCGGGTTGCCTCCTGTCCAGTATATATTATATATATATATATATATAAAAGAGAGAGAATGAAAAAACAATTGAGAGGACTGGTCAGTGAGGATTAGACCAGTTGGCCGATATGGGGTCGGCTCCCTGGTGCACATGTATGAAGAGGAGCGAGCCATGTGTTGAAGACGGCTCTGTTGGGGTTTCCAGGTGCACCACTGACTAAATTTCCACGTGATGTGATTATATGAAGGTGATAAATACTCTGTCTGATTGCTGTTGTATTGCCATTGGGTGACAAAACTGCAGATCATATTAATATAAATGGTAACCAGATAAAATATTTAGCATCCGTGTGATTGATGTGGGGTGAGCAGGGTTATCTTAAACCCTACTCATTGAGTTTGGCGCTCACCCCTGCCTACCTATTTTTTTTTTCAGGTTAATAGAGAAAGAAGAGTCCTAATGGAATTTGAAACATTAATTATCAAGGGCTGTTCACGTGAATGAAATAAATTGAAGTAAATGTTAAAGGTAGCAGTTCCGCAATTGTTATTCGGTTTGGTCTGTAACATGAAATTTAGTAAAAGTCCATATTAAATACTTATGAACTTGTATTAGTGATTACATAATTGAAATTAAATTATTGGGCCTGCATCCACAGTTATGAATAGGAAATGAAGTATTGCATAATTATAGGCTTACTACGGCTTGTTTGCATAATATAGGCTTACTACGGGCTTCGGGGGCCTTAAGCCCACCCAGGTCCTAGTGCCGGTCCGGTCCATGAAAATGGGTCGTGACACTACCGAAGTATGGTTTTAATTATAACAATAGTATTTCTGATCATTCATTAATAAAAAAAAGTCGCAAAAATAAATTTAAAAACACTTCATTTTTTATTGGTAACAAAACAAACTTTGGTTGATTAGCTTGGTATATGAAGTAGTCTCATATACCAGGAGTTATATTGTACGGAGATTAATGCGGAGCAACGGGTACTTAAGCATATGGAAGACTTGGATCGCTGCAAATCCAAGAAGAAGGAGCACGACCGTGCTAGCTCCAACACGCCCGTGCCAGATTTTGAGAATCCAGGACACACCTAGTATCAAGCCAAGCATGCCCGTGCTAGCCTCTAGAAGTCCAGAACGCGAGGCATGCCCTCGCCTAAGAAGCACAGGCACACCCGTGTCACAACCAGTACGCCCGTGCTAGCTCCTAGAAGTCCAAGCACACCCATGTCATGCCAAGCACGCCCGTGCCGATATTGAGAAGCCTAGTCACATTTTGAGTGCCGCCACGCCCGTGTCAAAATCAGCACGCCCGTGTTATCTCCTGAAAGTCCAAGCACGCCCGTGTCAAGCCAAGCACGCCCTAACGAAGTATTACCGACCTTGCTAGGATTTTTCCCAGTTACGACTTTTGTATTATTTTTAGGGTTTTTTATATTTTAGCCTAAACATATACATAGGCTACTTTGTTATTTGGAAACACATTATTCTTGGATCATTATTCATATTAATAAACCTCTTTGAGAGTTTATTTCATTATTTTATTCGTCAGATCAAATGTTATTGATCGAAACTCCTGAGGGAGTATAATCGTTATTCCCATTCACGTAACCGTTCTGCGTCAGTTGATATCAGAGTCGAAAGGCGAAGTATCTCCATGGCCGACAATCATGAGACATGACTCACAGCCTTAGAGGCGAGATTCAAAGAGTTAACCGAACAGATTAGATAATTGACTCTCACAATCCAACAAGGCAACCCACAACCCGCAGCTCCAAATTCACCACAACCAGATTATGCAAGACGCTAAAATCGTTATGATGGAGGTTGAGATTACAGAGGCAATGGTGCCAATTTTCATAAAGAAAATAAGATTAAGGTAGACCTTCAACCCTTCTCAAGATTGCTAGACATAGAAAGCACTCTTGACTGGCTAACGGATGTTGAATGATTCTTCGAGATCATGAATGTCGAGGATGAACGTAAAGTTTCCATTGTGGCCTATAAACTGAAAGTTGGTGCAACAGCATGGTGGCATTCAGTTCAAAACGAATGCCATCGTCAAAGGATTGGACCTATGTGGGATTGGATTTTAATGAAACAGATGATTGAGCAACGTTTCCTTCCCAATGATCACTCTCAAACTTTGTATAACTGTGAACCCTCCCCCGAATGGCAAAATTATGCTGGAACGAGGTATGCTCACATGTGTGTTTTATGAAGTCGCCACCTAGTTTATTTTTATAATGGAACGAGGTATGCTCACATGTGTGTTTTATGAAGTCGCCACCCGTAGTTTTATTTATAAGGGAAAACTAAGAAAGAACCCTAAAATGACTCCAATTTTTAGATTAACCTAAGTCCTAGCATTAATTATCCCAAAGTTTAAGCCACAATCTATGAACCTGAGGTGGATCCCGAGGACTATGTCATAACTGATTAACTAACCTAAGTGTAAATGCTGCAAAGGTAAATTGATGCAAATTGGACCAGTAAAGTGTTTTGGTGATTTCGACTTGCCGCTCGGGGTTAAATCCGAAGGTGGCTACTACTCTCGTTTGAAGAGAGATCAAAGCCGACGTAGTTCGATGAAGCCTATTTCAAAGGCATTTTTGAAGGGGTATGCTTCATGCATGAGTGTGTGTATGCCTCGTGGCATTTTTTTTAGCATTTTTGCAGAAGGATTGTATTGATTTTCTGTTTTAGGCATTTGTGCCCAAAGGGTGCTTGATTGGGCATTTATTGCCGGAAAAGAATTGATGTTTGGGCTATTTGTCGCCAAAATGGTTGATTAAGGCATTTGTGCCAAAAGTTGATATATTGATTAAGCAATTTGTTGCCAAAGATTGATTGGTTAAGGCGATTTGGTCGCCTGAGTGATAAGGGGCATTTGTGCAAAAGGGGTTTTGTTGGCGGATCTATCGCCAAGATGATTAAGGCATTTCATGCCCAAAAGAATGATATGTAATTTAGTCAATTTATTGCCAAAGAAAGGTGGATATTTGGGCAATTTGTCGCCAAAAATAGTATGAATTATATGGCAATTATGTTGCCAAAACCGATTGATTAAACCGTAGGCAATTGTGCCAAAAACGTGATTGATAAACTGTAGGCAATTTTGTGTGCCAAAAACTGGATTGATTAAGATGTAGGTGATTTGTCGCCAAAAACGTTGATTGATTAGCTTTTAGGCCAACAATTATGATTAATTGGAACTTTTAGCCGAACTGTTCGAAAATAAAGGCAAATTACGACCGTAGTTATTAATTAACTAGGCCACTTTAGCCCAATATGTTCGGAGTTTTAGCCCATTAAATACCACGATTATTGGATTAACGGGACATTTTAGCCTAAACTTATTTACTTAAGGCCAATTTCCTGCCAAAAATGGACGATGATGTGAATGCAGTATTTAATTATTTAATTAGAATTTGGGAGTAGAAAAGAGAATATGCACAAAATGCGTGAATTAACATGGCAGAGTTTTGTTATTACCTGAGTTTAACCGGCGGCCGGCTTCTTAGCTTTCAGTTTGGCTTCAGCTTGAAAATTCCAGATTAAGCTCCTCGTTTGGGGGAATATTAATTAGAATTAATTCAATTAAGTGACCAAATATCACAACAGCGAAGTAATAAAAGCTTACACTAAATGCAGAAAAGCAGTAAAAGAACCGCAAGGAGCGTAGGGAGAAGAGAGCGTCCGTCAACACAGACTGAGTGCCTAAAACTGTCGATTCAGGGCTGTATTTATAGGAAAAAACAGGCTGGAGGGCGGGTCCTGCCGCCGTGGATGGCGGGCGCTGCCGCCGTGGACTGTCCACTCGCTAGTTTTTCATTCCAAAGGCTTTTCCGGGAGTTCCGTAACTCCAAAAAATATTCCTTCTTGATCCTCGTAATTTTCCAGACGTTTTCAAGTACCCATATTGGCATTACTTTCTCGGTGAACTTTCCGAATGGCTTCCGGTCCAGCCGGACTGTTTGCAGTTCGGGAAAATAGGCTTTTTGAGCCTCAAAATTTGAGTATTCACAGGCAACACTGTCAATCAAAACATCTATGTGCGGAAGTGGAAAGTCATCCTTAGGCGAGGCTTTGTTCAGGTCCCGGTAGTCAACATAGACCTTTATCCTTCCATCTTTCTTCAGCACAGGGACTGTATTGGCCAACCATTCCGGATAGTGTACTACTTCCAAGAATCCTGCATCCAACTGTTTTTGGACTTCAGCTTTGATCTTATCCTACCATTCAAATTGAGCTAAAAAAAGCAGTTTTCTCTAGGAATCAGTCAGCTTCTTCTTCTTCTTGTTTTTTCAAAATTAATTCCCTTTATAACCACAGATGGCAACAATTGGACTAAGAGTCTCTCCAAGGTAGAAAAAGATCAATTTGGGGAGGTACGGTCTATTCTCCTTTTGCTTATTGTCTTCTTCTTTCTTTTGGTTCAGTTTCCTTCGTAAATACGAAAGGGATCTATTACTCAGTTTGGTGAAAGGACCACCTTCCAGCTGGTGCTGCTCCTACTTTCTTGCCTTATTAACCCCTCTCAGTATCGTATGCGGAGGATCCTGATCACTCATCCGTCTACTTGATGCATATGGACCTTCATGGCTGATGAGTTGGGTCGAAATGAGGTACTGTGCGTACATTTCCTGGTATACATCACCCGCTTATCCAGGTTAGCCTTCCGCCACACCCCGAGTGTTAGCCTGCTAGGCTCTTACACATTGCATGGTACTGCGCTTCGCGCGTTTAGGCAGATGGCGGATAGACCAGACTGTCCCGATTGATGGATGGCACTTCTGTTGACGTTCAGTTATTACTCCGGGCGTGTTACCCGAAGCCGATTCCTTTAAGGCCTGGAGGCCTGGGTTAGAGATCATCACATGGTTAGGGCCCTACCTAATCCTGCCGGTGTTCATACTTCTCCAGAGTACCGAAACTGGTTCATTACTGCTGTTTGGCCGATTGGGAGGCCAAGGAGGAACGCACTGCTGAGTGCACTTGAGGGTTGGGCTCAGGTTGGTACCGATGATGCGAACAGGACTAATGAGGAGATTGTGATGGCTCCTCGGACAAGCGAGGTTGGAGAGGGTTTAGCACCTAAAGACGACATTGAGAATGTTGCCCCCCGTAGGTGACGAGACGCTTAGATTTTTTGGACTTTAGACTTTATCTGGAATTTTGGCTTTTGATTTTTTTCCTTTGGATGTATGTTTTTTTTTTGGACTTAGACTTTTGTTTTGTTTTTTTTTTTTTTTTTTGAACTTTATGGACTCTTTTGCCTTGACTTTATTACTTTGAACGGAATTGACATTACAGTTTTGACTTTTGGCTTTCTAAAGCATTCCCTAATTTATTATTTAAGCTCTAACTTTTGCCTAAGCCGCCCTTCGGTTTTCAGCTTAGCGGGCCCGACGTTTTGCCTAAGCTGCCTTTTTCGGGTTTCAACTTAGCGGTCTTCCTTTTTTTTCTTTCTTTTTTTTTTTGCACTTTTTCTCTTTTCTTTCCTCTTTGTTTTTGGCAAAGAAGAATGAATTTATGAAAAGATTTTTTTCAATTAATGTTTGACCGCGCCCAAAGAGGGTTGCCTAAACATATCTCCGATACATAAATTCTTTTTTCGAGGAGAATCAGTCTTAATTGTAGTCTTTTTTACATCATGCAATGATTATTAATTTACACATTATATCTTTTTAACTGATCTAAATTTACATGGATTCGTGAAAACTCCAAAAACCATCTAAATCAGTCAAAAAATGGACGGGCTTCGCCGGAACAATATTTTTTCTTTAGAATGGGGTGTAGGGGCCCAGCCCAATAAGGGCGGGAAACTTCCACGTGGTCTCATAGACTGGTTGTCTAAAATTTCCTTCAAGACCAAACAACCTTCTTCCAATTTTCGGTCTTTGACCTTCTTATTAAAATGCCAGGCCATTCTCCTCTGGTAAAAAACCTTGAGTTCGGTGGATCGCCTTGTAATCTTTTTTTCTCATCAATGCCCAGGAGTTGGAGGTGGTTAATTCTGCGACCCAATCTGCTTCGCTATTTGGTTTTCCCGGATGATTTCTTGCCGACTGAACTTTTCCAGTTTCAAACAGGCAGCACTGCCTCCATACCCATATTACCAGGAAAATACGAGTTGCTCCGTGGGCATTCTTGATTAAAGTCCTTAATATCCCCATCAGGGCATTCGGGTAAAACTGTTCCATGCCAAAGACATTTGTGCTTTTGAAACTTGTCTTCTGCCAAAAAATGACTTTTATAGCCCTTATTGCAAAAAAACCCTCTTTACAGCCCCCATTTTGGTTTTGTGGACGAATAGGGTGAGGACTTATTTGATGTTGGATTTTCTCTTTTTTTTTTCAACCCAAAATCAGAAGAAAAAAATTCAAACTCTGAAAAGTGGGGACCCATTATTTCAGTTGGATGAATCTCAAATGGCGTTCCGTAACCGACAAAGGGAAAAAAAAAAAAATGGATGTTTTTAGTATGAACGAAGCTGTGCGCCTTCTTGGCTTCAAAACCGAATAAGAAGGCTGCGTCAACCCACTAGTGAAATAAATCATCTCTCTT